>LD346203.1:176045-192090 GCA_001465055.1 Ptychodera flava
TCGAAAATTTACGTCACCTAACCCTTCGAAAATGAAGATTTTTTGAAATCGGACCCTGAGAGTTTCAGCCCTTTCCGTCTACTACCTTATGAGCTGCTAACGAGTTAATTTGGTCAGGGCGATAAGCCCCCGCGTTGGCGATCGGCAGAACAAATTAATGAAGGGGATTAGGGAGGGCAATTAACAGATATAGACTATTTTCTTTGAAATACTATCCACAGATAGCTAGGGTAAAGTAACAGGCACACACTAGACACAGGTAAGGCTTGTATAATGAAAAAAAAATTAATACAAGACATTTATTGATCATATTCATAATTTCTAGACGAATATTTCTCGCCGAACCCTGTGTAATGACGTCAAAAATAGCCATCCGGTAGATGTCACACACCCTACATGTTTTGTCAATTTATTGTTTATCTGGCAAGTGGTGTGCCAGATATAGCAATCATGGGATCGTTCGCCTCACGCTCCCCTCGGCTTATCTGCCAATATCCGTATATACGGTAGTTTTTTTATTAATTTAACTTCAAAAGGTAGTCGTCAAAGGAGAATTCAGTGAACCGAATTATAATTACATTGTCCCTGTCTATCCTATTTTAACAACCGCTTTCCTTTCAAACATGATACTATATTTTTTTCTAAAGTAGTGCGACAGATTTGTACACTGAACAGCTCACCCAGCCCAAAATATATCCACTACCACCACAAACGCCATATGCACTCACAGAATGGGTAAAATTCTGAAATGCCTTTGTAATCATTTACATCAAATCGCTTAGCAGAAGAAGCTAATCTGTTTGTTTGTTTTCCATATCGTGCATTATTTTACGGAATGTAAAATTTGGCTTTATTCTCTAAGCTTGATCAGAGCTACATGAACAATTCATCTAGTTTGTGTTGTTGTTGTCTTGTGGTGCTGAGTGGAATTGACGTGCTGGCGAAAAGGGGAGTATTTTGAGCTTCAGGAAAGTGAGTTTTACCGTTTTAAAAAATTCCTCTCATATTTTTTTGAAGATACATTGAGTGTGTTTAAACAAACTTTGAAAGTCTTTTATCGATACTGTCTGGTTTTACTCAATGGTTTACGGTCAGTCATACCGTCTTTTACACGTGTGTCAAGGAAGGACATGTTTATGAAACTGCAGGCGTGTTATGATTTGATTGGCGTGAAGCAGTGTTTCTGACCTGAGAGCTCACAAAGTAACTATGGTTGCTACGCGAATGGCAGTACGATGCCATCTCGTCGTATTTTTTTCGCATAATCTCGTGCAATTATCAACCACAAACAAAGACTCCTAAAACTTTAACACGTTTGAAGCTCATTTTAATATGAAAAACAAATAGTCTACCGAGACGACCATGGAACAAAAGGCATGCCGCGTTTCCAGTCTCTCTATATTTGTCTGTGCGGAGACAAAATAACGTCAGGATTATTCCGCCTAAAACAGTAGATCGTTACTTTAATGCTGGCATCCGGAGCCACATGTGCATGTCCCAACGTGACCAAGTCTGATCTTCTTTAGCCAACATGTTAAACTAATATGTTACATTGCTAAATGAATGGAAACCATGACCTAGACTATATTTTCACCATTTCATTGACTTTTTATGTTATTTCGTGAAAGATTTTATTTATTTTTCTGCACTTTCATATCTCTATAAGACGCCGATAATTAGTGAAATCGAATTTAATCTTTGCTTTACTGATTTTATCCTATTTTGAAGCCCTAGAATTTTATGGGTTTTTTTTCCTAAAATTGTTTTCACAAAAATCATCTAGTTAAACGCTTTCAAAATGAGCGAACATAAACATGGGACAGTAATATAATTTCTCTCTCAAATCGCTTACTAGCACTACATTTTCTGAGATAATTTTCACACTGACACATTGCAAAATTATGATTACTTCATGTTGTTAGAACATTTAGCAATAATTGCGTACTATGCCGGAGGGAAACTCTAGTACCGTAAATATGAAGGATCTGCTTTGTCAAATTGGCGTAAACATGTTACTATTGCTATGTTGTGTGATATGCTAATTCTCATAAGAGATGCTAGCTTTTTCTTTAAATTTTTGTATTCAAATTTCGTTCAAATATTGCAAGAGTGAAACATTTGAGAGCGTATTGAGTCGGTGAGTCTTTATTGCTTACAAGCCTGGCTGTGAATGACACTCTCTTTAACAATGTATTCAAATTGATTCTATAATAGTCGCGCTAGCGGTTTACTAACTACGCATGCGCATATTCATAATATACAATGCGAGTAACCGGAAGTGTACCCTACTTTTATGGGCGCCGCCATGTTTATTTGTTTTTTGAGTACTCGAAAATAAACAAAAACGTGCAAATTACTATGATATTATGAGGTTATCCCACGATATCAGCGCTTGGTTGGGACGTATTGCCACGAGTGAGGGTGCGCGCCGCATCACACTCGTCTTCGACTCGTGTGATGCGGCGCGCACCCTCACTCGTGGCAATACGTCCCAACCAAGCGCTGATATCGTAGGATAACCGATTTATCATATGCCCATGACCGTATATTTATGTAAAAGGTAATTAAAAATAAAGAAATTTTATTAGTTTTTGTCAGTCTTTCGAAGGGACTATGATTTTATATTCCGCCGCTGGTCTGAGCGCATTGATACATGTTTGTGTACAACAGCTGATCAAGTCGTCGATCGCATCGTGTCGAGTGTATACAGTCTAAACAGGATTATTTCAGCACAATTTACCGCAGTTCAGAAAAGGAATGGAGCCAATTTACTTATTCTGGTCACAGTCCCGGTGTTCTGGGGGATAATTATTACACGGACAATATTGTAAGTTTGAATTCACTTTAATAACTCTTGCTGAAACATGGCTGACGTGAACAGGAACGACGAAGTAGCGCAAAATACAACAGATTGTAAACATAAACTTTTAATTTTCTACAACAACCTGTCTTGTAGCTCTCTTTAGATCTGAAATAAAGGAACGTTAAATTCATATGTACTAGTAATATGTTTCGTTTTATATCGGTAAATTTTGATTGAAGTGAAAACGATGGATTTGATCGTTAAATGTAAGATGAACGTCATAACATCAAAATTGGAAATAAACAACAATTGATGACGTATAACGTCCCGTATCAGACTGATGTTTTACGTTCCACGTCACGACGCGTCAGAGGAGACACGGATACGGTCATGGGTATATGATAAAAAATGCCATTTATGAAATATACCTCTTTTATTAGCCAGTAAATGTTATTATGCACCTTGTTGCTGATACAAAATATCGTTAATATAGATAAAGGTAGAAAACTGTCGTGCATATGAACGGGGCATGCGCAAATAATGCTGGGATTGGATCTTAGAAAAGCGCCCCCTGTGTCAATAATTAGTTTCAAAATTTGCCAGTTTTTAGACAGAACGCTGTAGTTTTCAGCTTGCGAGTGGAAGATGGGCAGTGCGGTTGCCATTGCAATGATGGTGATTGCATAATACGTCCTTTGTTAAACGCAATAGGCTGTTATCATTGTAAAAATTGCCAATTTTTGTCCAAAACTTTTACACGTTACAGAAAATCTATACCTGCACTGCTGTAGGGTTTGACGTAGTGCACGTACTTGAACTCCTGTCATCAGAGAGAAATTGGGCATAGTTGTAATATAAACGTATATGAAGTAACAATTAATTACATTTTATCATGAATCAATACAAATAACGTTGCCAATCTTAACCCCTGGCGCGACACCAAGGGCTGAGCCCTATATAATAATATTAACGATTTTTTGTATCAGCGACAAGGCGAATAATAATTACTGGCTAATAAAAGAAATATATTTTACAAATGGCATGTTATATAATAATTTGCACGTTTCGTATTTGTCTATTTACGAGCACTCCAAAAAACATGGCGGCGCCCACGAAAGTAGGCTACACTTCCGGTTACTCGCACTGTATACTATGAATATGCGCATGCGTAGTCAGTAAGCCGATGGCGCGGCTACTATAGAAATAACAGACGACGCGCTGACCATTAACTTTTATTTATGGGCAAGGGCGAGTGGAAAGTCAAAAATTACGGGCGAGGCTTGCCGAGTCCGTTATTTTGGCCTTCCTCTCGCCCGCGCCCTTAAATAAACGTTAATGGTCAGCGCGGAGTCTGTTATTTCAATTATATTATCAACGAACCTGTCAAAATTTACGAAAATTTCCCGTGCGAATGACAACGGGGCCCAAGAACATGTCAGTGAGTAGTGTGCGCGCTGCAAAAAAATTTACAGATCCGGAGATGTTTTTGAAAAAAAGCGTCTAAACTTGGCCCACAAATGCTCCATTCTATTTTGTGGTTGATTATGATCTTTGTACAAATTACAGTTTTCGTTTTAGCCGTAATATGTTAACGATATTATTCATATTTATGGGCATGAAAACAAACCATTACTGTGTATTTATGGGCTGCACGTGGGTACGCTCCACCAATAAAAGTGCGACTGGCAGGGCATGGTAATATAATTTCAATTCATTCTTTCCTTCTATTTTGCACAAGAGAGATTTTGCAAATTCATTTAGATCACTAACCTGAAGTTCTGCATAGAAACATTAACCCAGCTTTTGACGATAAAAACTGTTTCCGAAACAATGATTCACGTAAACAGTGGTTACAATCATTCGAAACGTTTTACCAATCGTTGACTTTCACAACTGGTATGACATGATAATCGCCGAGTCCCCTCTGATAGAGTTCCGAACATGTTAGTTATCTTTGACGTCGTTTCATTTTCTCCAAATCAACCACTGTTCCGAACATGTTAGTTATCTTTGACGTTGTTTCATTTTCTCCAAATCAACCACTGTGCCGGGAAATCATTTTATCATTGGCTTATGTCAACTAGCATTGATTCAAAATTCACATTAACATGATCTGGTATCATTTATTGCAAATTTGATAAGAATATCCATTAGCATATGGTTCAAACTCTTTCGGGTTTGGTCAGTGATTTTTTCCATTTCTTTAATAGTTTCAGTACAAATCGAATGACATCAGAGGAAAGAATATTTGCAGTGATATCGGTCCCACATCGGAAGCTTTGTTTTCAATGACGATTCAAATTTTACCTAAATTTTCTAGGACAATTTTATGGGTTAAAATTTCATTTAGTAATCGTTTCTAATGTAACTTATTTTAATTTTAGCAAGATTTGTGTTATGTTGTTGGTGATAAATACTGCCAAAACGTTTATCAAATATCAAACCATTTTTCTGATCTACGGCAGCTCGCCACCGGTAGCCCACATCAAACATATTTTGTGACTCATCTTCACACCAGTCTGTGGAGCATATAATTTTCACAAGTTCGTACTTCGGAGAAGCTTCTTAAAAATGGTAAAAATGCAATCGGTATAAATAAAATGGAAATCTGAGCGTCTGTCAACGATGAAATTACAAATTATGCAATATTCTGACTTCATCGTATTCATCGCTTGAATATGGTACGATAATATGAATTCGACGATATTTCGGACATTCTGACAGTCAGTGTTGGCTTTTAGAGTTATATTTTGAAAAAAAAAAACTTCAGATGTGTGTTCGTATGTGGACATTTGGACCCACACAATATGGCAGACATTTTACTGTTGGAAAAAAAAAGAAGAAAAAAAAAACAGTAGTGATGGTATTTCTTGAGTTAGTTTGACCCATTTTTTGTCGCAGCCGTATTTTCTCGCTCATCTCATTTTCGTTGTTGTGTTGAATGTGCGTTCTCGTTTGTTTCCAGTTATATAGGCGAGCGGGAGGCTCACCGATTTTTCACACTTAATGTACCCACCTCACATTCGGCCACATCATACATCATTTAAAAAACTTATTATCTCTACTTCAAGAAAATTGACGATATGGAGCTGCCAAGTATGGCCATAACCCCCTAATTTGCATAATTCACATGGGTACCCAATTTACATAAATGTGATATAAAATTAGGAAATTCATTGTAAACTACTCTTAACATACTTTTTAACAATCGAGTAATATATCAAATGAAAGGTATTTGCATGTAGTATAAAAAATTGATATCCAAAAAGATATTTAAATTGATTTCACTGAAATATTTTCATATCTATATTGAAAAGAATATTTTCCCCCTTTTGAATAACAATATTTTAAAAATTGTAACACATACAGCCATATAATACAGCTATATCATACATAATTTGAAAGCTTGTTATTTCTACTTCAAGAAAATAGACAATATTTAGTTGTCGAGTACGGGCATAGCCCCTAATTTGCATAATTCAAACGGGTACCCAATATGCATAAATACGATATAATATTAGAAATTTATTTTTAACTACTCTAAACATACTTTTAAACTATCGAGTGATACATCAAATGAAAGGTGTTTGCCTGTAGAATACTAAATAGATATCCAAGATATATTTAAATTCATTTCACTGAAATATTTTTATATTTATATTTAAAAAAATATTTTCTCCTTTTGAATAACAATATTTTAAAACTTTTAACACATAAAGCCAAATCCAACAGCATCACCATTCGTCATTGGAAAGCTTACTATCTCTACTTCAAGAAAATTGACAATGCTGAGCTTTCATGTACGGCCGTTGCCCTAAATTTGCATATTTTACATGGGTACCAAATTGCATAAATGCGATATAAAATAAGAAACTTGTTTACTACTCTGAACATACTTTTAACTTTCGAGTGATATATCAAATGAAAGTTATTTGCATGTAGAGTACAAAATGGATGTCCAAAGAGATTTTGAAATGATTTAGCTAAAATATGTTAGTATTAATGTAGAACAATATATTTTCCCTTTTGATTAACGATATTTTAATAATTTTAACACATAGAACCGCATCATACAACCGCATCAAACGTCATTTGAAAGCCTATTATCTCAGCTTTACAAAAAAAACGATATGCAGCTGCCCAAGAGGGCCGTAATTCTTTAATTTGCATAATTTACAGGGGCACCGAATTTGCATGAATCCGATATAAAAATTACAAAACTATATTGTTTAGTACTCTAAACTTACTTTTAAACTATCGAGTGATATATCAAATGAAAGGTATTTGCATGTAGAATAGAAATATGAAATGTATCTAATATATTCTTATTGAATATTTCCATTACATCGTTAATATCGTAACTCGCTTGTAATATTCAAAAAAATTGTGTAGTAAATACGAATAATGCTCATATTATGGAGATGAATATCTATATTTGTTTTGCAATTGATTTTTGCTTATTGAGGATACGCGGACTGGAACCTTTTCCTGTCTTATTCCCATATAGCTGAACAACAAGAAAATATCAAACCAATTGAACTAATGTGGGATAATTGTGTCTTCATATTTTGAAATTTTCTCAAATGTGTTTGGTGCCCTATAGTTTAGTGTTAATATGTTGCAAATTACCCTGATAAACAAGTAAAAAGAAAAGCAGATGAGCTTAAGTTTACAAATTAAACCGACACTACTTCACCATCCAATTATATAGAATTAGTTCCAATCTTGTTATAGAGTATTATTAATGTCATTTTTGTTTCACTTTATATAAAAATCTTTTTTTTTTTTGATAGATAATCATTTGTTACCACATCTGTTACATCGACCGTTTCAGTTCAGTTATCTGCAATATAGACGGAAGGCACCATATTTCATTTTATCGTATTTATTATTATGTAATGAAGGGAAAGCAACTCAACACATCGTTCATATCTTCGTTGTTTACGTTTTATGTATGATACTGTGTACACTGTCAGTGTCTATTATGTTTGGTTGTTTTATATAAAGTGTTGGTTAGCCATGGCGATTGTTCCAGTTAACAGTAAAATACTAACACCATTTTAAAGTTGGTACCTCATGCAAAAAATATAAGTGCACAAAATGACGCCCATCAGGAAATAAGTTCGTGGCCGCCTAATTATAAGTGGATGATGCAGTCAAACCTTTCACAGATCCAAAATTATTAACTATTTTCTCAAACAAATGAAAAAATAAATAACATAGATCAAAGATATAACAGATTTTACACGGAAAACTGAGATTATAAAAGTTCCCGGCAATGCGACAATGGTAACACAAGATATTGTGTCAATGTACACCAATACGCCGCACAATGAAGCAATTGAATCAGTCGGTAGAGCATTAAATCAGGAAAGATCATCAAATGATTACTTAATCAAACAAGCGACAAGAAAATACATGTTAGCTATGCTGAAAATAATCTAGAAAAACAAGACGTTTCAATTCAACATTGAATTTTACCGTCACATATTTTGGTGCAGTGTGGTCTCCACTTTTACCAAAAATTCCTGACATTACATTTCACGAGACAAAATGAGATAATTCAGCAACACACAGAACAAATATCGCTCTGACTGAGATTCAGAGACGACGTGTGATTTTCATTGGAACTCACCACGAGCTTAATGGATTCATATCAAACATAAAAAATACATCCTACTTTGAAATTTTTGAAAGCTCTTCTCAAAAAATCATATAAGTAGACCTCATTATCTATAAAGGTCATCGGTGCAACAACATTCTCGACTTCAGAACACACAAAACCAACAGATACATTCCTGTTCATGAAACCAAACGGCAACATTCAAGGGCCTTGTTAAACGCGAAAAATTACGATACATTAGAACAATCATGCAACAACAAGACAAATACAAGATATTTTCGAGATAGAGAACGATTCTAAATCTTGTTCAATTATTACTGACTTTGGAACAATTAGAAACCATTTAAATGTTATTAAATTTTCATTGAATTACTTTCGAAACCTTGGAATCGTAAAAAGTAAAACATGTTCAGGTCCCCTATTTGTAGATCAAAAACTCCAAGTGCCCCTCTACAATCTCCGAAACTTGTCGAATCCACCCCGAATTCTTCCGCCTCACCGTTATTTGTGAGCGTAGCCTAATCGCATACCCAAGAAACAGAAATATAAGCGTTACGATTATGCCAAACTTCACAAAACCTACAACAGCCCGATCTCCGATTCAAATGAGCATACACAAACACAGCCTGAACGAGCAGTAGCCATTCTAGCTTCCCTACTTGAACAATCTGAACTTCAGTGGAACAACTTGATTGGTAACACGTACAATCATTCAATCAGTGCACACGTTTCACCAACCGAAAATGAATTTTTAGATACTGATGAAAACAACTTTGTTCTCGAAAGGTAGCATCAAAGGATCGCGGTGTCACATTAGTCTTACTACCCCATAGGGCAGGATAAGAAGATAAGGGGTACGTCTCGTCATGGCAAATAAACACCGTACATAAAACGGCCAAACAAAACATAACATACACTTAAATATACATATATCATACACAAAATTCAAACAACTAGGATATGGACGATGTTTGGAGTTGCTTTCTTTTATTACATATCACCAATTGTGTGTGCTGTCAAATAAATGTTCCCTGCAGAGACCTTTGTTCCTGCCAAGGCAGCGATAAAGCGATGACAGTGGCAACATTTTAGTCATGACAATGCTGGAGAAGAAGGGGATGATGAATTTCTAGAATTACTAGATATACTGGAAATTACACTGTATCACCACGAATTATTTGGATCATGAATGATGCTTCTCTGACACATTGTTTCGACTACAGAGTTACTTTTCAACAACTACAATAGTGTCGTTCACGTGGATCTTTCTTTATGTTTGGATTTAATAGTAATTGGTGATATTTTCTCAAAAGATCTTCAAGAAAGAATGTTTGCTTTCAAAAAATTTACCATATATGTTAAAATCAAAATACACACACACACACACACACACACACACACACACACACACACACACACACACACACATATATATATATATATATATATATATATATATATATATATATATATATATATATATATACATTATAATCCTTTTGTTATGGTTGCAACACTACAAGAAAGTGTTGATATTCTTGAGTAACATTAAAAAGTTTCCATATGCTGTGAATGGCTTTATTATACCCCAAACAAAAGGCATGTTTGAAGAAACAGCATGTGACCTATAAAAGCTAGACATCGGCTTTGGATAATATTTTAAACAAGAAAAGGTGTCTATATGTTTTAAAACATACATTAAACAAAAAATAATGATTTTCACAACCCATTTCAGCTCTTTGTTCTCCAAGTTCTATGCACTTTTTTCACATCATAATGCTTGTGGTTGCATTGATACTTTTGTTAATTTTTTGTGTTTTACATGCAAATACCATTACCAAATATCATATATCACTCGATCATGTAAAAGTATGGTTTGAATAGTTAAGAATGAATTTTCTAATTTTATATCTCATTTTTGCAAATTGCTTACCAGGAAAAATTATGCAAATTAGGGGTACGGCCTTACTTGATAGCTCAACAACTTGATTTTCTACAAGTAGAGATAGTAAACTTTCAAATGAGGTATGATGTGGCTGTATTATGTGGCTGTTTGTGTTAGAAGTTGTAAATATTGTTATTCAAATGAAGAAATATTTTAAATAATTTAATTAATTTAATTAATTTTTTAATAAATATGAAAATATCGCAGTAAAATAAATTCAAATATCTTTTAAAATATTCATTTTGTATTCTACGTGCAAATACCTTTCATTTGATATATCACTCGATAGTTGAAAAGTATGTTTAGAGAAGTTAACAAGAAATTTCTAATAATATATCGCATTTATGCAAATTGGGTACCCGTGTGATTATGCAAATTAGGGGCTACGGCCGAACTTGACAACGAAAATATTGTCTATTGTTTTGAAGTAGAGATAATAAGCTTTTAAATGATGTATGATGTGGCTGTATGATGCGGCTATATGTGTTAAAATTTTAAAATATTGTTATTCAAAAGGGGACAATATTTTTTCCATACAAATATGAAAATATTTCAATGAAATCAATTTCAATATTTCTGTGGATATTCATTTTGTATTCTAGATGCACATACCTTTCAATTGTTATATCACTCGATAGTTTAACAGTATATTTATAGAAGTTTACACTAAATTTCAAATATTATATCACATTGATGCAAATTGGCTACCGCGTGAATTATGCAAATTAGGGGGTAATGGACCTACTTGGCAGCTCCACATCGTCAATTTTCTTGAAATAGAGATAATAAGTTTTCAAATGATGTTTGATGTGGCCGCATGTAAAATGGGTACATTAAACTCCTAAATTAAGGTCCCTTTTGTGGATTCGCCGCTCGCCTAACACGGGTGGCTTTTTAAAACCGCATTCACCAGCTACGTCATCACAGCTGCAAACAATAGAACACTCTACGACGCGCGCGTCCACTGTACGCGACCGTGCTCACTGTAAAAATTACGCCGTGGTTTTGATGTGAACCTATCTTAATTCGACTTGATGTCAGAGCTTTTAGCATGAAAGCGGACATTGTTAGTGATGATTGAATGATAATTATACTACCGAGTTGTAAGTTTTAAATATTTGAATGTTGATATATTTACAAAGCTTGCTGCTCTGTGAAAATCGCCGTAAACAAGCTACAGCCAAACCAAGGAGGTCTAAAACGATCACGTTTGGTTTTGTAAACATGTTGATCACATAACTATTCGTACAAAAACATACTGTTTTTCAACATGAAGAAGATGTTACTCGAAAATCAGCCGCAGACCATTTAGCGTCTGTTGGGAACAGTTTTTGCCTGTTTCAAATATCTCTCCATCATTCAGGGACGCGCAGAGGTGTAAATACTCAAACATTTGCAGTGAAAACGGGGTCAATTTCTTCGTCAATATAGTAACTTGTGTACGCGATGGGATAGCTTATCCTGCGTACGGCTAGATGAGAACCTACAGCGTTACTTCTACAAGAACGACAGCTGAAAGAACTTACCCTTGCCATGTCATTAGGAAAATACCACCAAAACAAACTGCTTCCGTATGTCCATGTTAAAAAAAAAACCTGTCAATTTTTTTTCCAAACATAATTTTACTTTATCTGTAAAAATTTGACCACCGACCAAATAACCTAGCCTTTAAAACGACTCTTTATTAGGTAAATGAACGTTATTTTAAGGTAACGACAACAACAGCGTTACGATTACGTCGATTCACGGTAAGTCCAGACAAAAAGCCAGGAAGGTAAAACCACGAAAGGGTTGTTAGTAAACTGCTTTCATAATTGTTTTCATTGAGTCACGTGAACATTGTTGATGAATATGAAACATTCTGTGCTTTAACAATACGGGTGAAGTTCCTGTATGACGTACAGCGTACCAAGTAGTCTCTGTTATTGAAATTAGTATTTTCACCTTAATATCGTAGGAAATTAGCATATTACCCAGGAAAGGCGATGACTTATTTTCTAAAATAAAGTGCTATGTTAAAATTTGGTTATGCTACTCAATCAATCGAATTTATTCGTGTTCCAAATTGATAAAATCATAGACAATCTCGATTCTTCTATCTATGAATAGACATTTTTAACTTTTTCTTTTTTTGTTGATCGATGAAAGTATTTTCGTCTTCAATATTTAGTCCTAATTTGACCGATGTAATATCCTAACCTAAACTGTCTCTGATTGACCTCACTAACATGCAAAGACTTGGTCTGTAAGAAAAAGTGCATGCATAGTTGACGAGAAGTTTTGCGAAACGTTAAAAAAATATTGGAAGCACGGTCATACTCCTCAAGTTGGGAGAGTTATTGATATCATAGTCTTTCCCACAAAAACGAGAATGCCTTGATGATAACAAAGGCGAAGAATCGTTTGAATAAAAAAAAACACTTTGCGGACATCATGTTTTTACATGTCAATTTTTGATAATGCAGCTCATCTATTTTACTGTCAGGGGAAGTGAACTGCACTCATTTTTTATGCAAGGCCAAAGTAATTAAATTCTTTGTTTTGCGCCCCCACCCGCGTAGGTTTTTTTTTAGGTTTTCATGAAAAACACACACAATGGATTTGAATAGGAAATTTTAGGACATGACCGCTTAGCTTTTATGAACTAAAATTTTGTTACAATTTTTTTATTTGCTGTAATCAAATTACCTTGTGTTAATTTTCTTGTGTGTGTTTTTCAGCTGCTTAGACGCTTACGTTTTCCCTTTTAAAATGGACGCAAAACAAAGACTTTAATTACTTTGGCCTAATCCATCAACATCTGGTCTCAGCTTGCGTGCTGAAACTTGGAGTTCACGACGATTTTGAAGTGCGATTCAATTGAACGTAAACCGTCAAACTGCCGGCATACGGTATTCTTCCGTCACTCCATTGATTGACTCTCCTTCGATAAATGTAACTGTTGTAATGCATAACTTCAGTCAGCCTGGATTACATTACCGCCATGCTGCACAATGCAAATTCACATTCAGCGAACATTGCAATTTTCGGGAAACACATAGTTCTGACGGCTAACCAAAGCAACTAGGATTAAGAGAGTAGCCCACCGGCCATTTATGTCCCGCCCTCAGTATGATAGGAAGCAAACATATCGCTAGCTGCAGTGCAGTTCCTTTTCTGCAACAAATTAACCTCTTGATTGTACCGTTGTCGGCAATGGCCTTGATCAGGGGAGCAAAGAGATTACATTGGCAACGCTCAAACAATTACGAAAACAACCATACCCAATAACCAACCGCTCAAACACGGCGTTGAAAACGATCCCGGTTCATTTCGAGCCGGGCTTGAAAACATATATCATACTAGCCTATATAAATGCAGATATGGTTACTTTTAGTAAACTTAAACATTACAAACACGCGTTAAAATCATAGCGGCACACGTGGAATTAAACGACACAAACGTTCAATGAACTTAGATATCTCATTAAACGTCTGTGTCATTTAATTCCATGCGTGCCGTCATGATTAATTAATTTGAAATCCCTATTATATGAATATATACAGCCTTTAAGAAATTGTTGGGATTAGAATGAGCAACGTACATGCTCTCTAACTCATGTAATGTTTTTTTTTGTTTCAAATTCAATATAGTTGGCAGTGCGGCCTTATATATACTATCCCGACACTAGTAGATGAAGGCATTGATTATGTTATATCGCATAGTAAATAGAGAGTTATACCACATCGATACTAAGGGGCAAACGGCCTTCTAATTGTTCAGTACAGCGCCGCCGTCGTTATAATCTCTGTCATTGCGATTTTCAATAGCAACATATCATTCAAGATAGTGTGCCCGGAAAGATAGGTTTTGATATCGGCAAACTGTGGATAGGAGGCAAAATGTAGAACATGGTGTTTGTTTTTGTTAGATATGCTTCCGTAAATATGTCAGATTATTAAAATAAGCTAGGGAGTGATTGCAGCCAATGTTCACAATAATGCGTACGGTATGTTGATGTCGCCGAATTCTAGACCACACCAATGAAGCATAATTTATCTATACAGTATGTGTAATATGTACAGTGTCGGATCTATAACGCACATTGTCTTTGGGGTTTGGGCAAAAATCATTGAGGTGACCGATTGACCCCTTAAAAGTGTGACAGTATCAAATGGTGACGACATGATCTCACACGCAAATAACCGGGAAGTCACAATATAAACAATTTGATATCACAAGTCAGGTTCACTGACGGTACACACATTAAAATGATTAATGTGTTGATGTACAGTGTTTAGCGAACGACTGAGATGGATATTCCCCTTTGTGATTCCACAGTGTTCGCTGCTCTCTCTCTCTCTGTCTGTCTGTCTGTCTGTCTGTCTGTCTGTCTGTCTCTCTCTCTCTCTCTCTCTCTCTCTCTCTCTCTCTCTCTCCGCTGATTGACATGTTACAACCAAATACTAATGTAGCAACATTGATGTATAAAGTATGTTACTGGCTTTGTCTTTATTTTCTAGCATAATTTACCTGATTCAGTTGTTGATCAAGGTGAACACTTTCGATCTAACAAGAAGCATTACTCCACATACTATTTTACTCCTGCAGACTCGCCCCATTCAACCAATTTGTTGACAATATTTTGTTCATAATATCATAATTACGTCGTTTTTTTTAAACCGACATTTGGTCATAAAGGTGTAACAGCAACGGAAAATATCGAAATGGCATAAATCAGTATATTAGATGCCTGTGAGAATCTCGCAAGCATTGACCGAATTAATGAGGAACGTCCAGACGACGATGGCGATGATACTCACTTGCATGAAGTCGGTAGCAATTTTAAAATTGATGAGGGGATCGATACAGGACCATCGCCTTCGAAACTCTGCGAAACTCTTCGAAACTCAAACTAGAAAGTTTCAGCAAAGATGGTTGAATTTATCTTTCCTTGGCTATGTAATTCTAATGAAGACGACTATGGCAAGCCAAGTGTTGCAAAGTAAAAAAAAAACACATTTGTGTGATTGTGTTCTAAAAATTCGTATTTGTTTTCTAAAAATGTATGTTTTTGTTCATAAAACTATGTTTGTGCTTTTAAATTGTATGTTTGTTTTCATAAAGACATGATTGTATTCAAAAAATTCACGTTTGTACGTGTTCTAAAAAATGTTTATGTTCTAAAATTCCATGTTTATTTTCTTAAATTGTATGTTTATGTTCATAAAAAGCATGTTTATGTGCTGTGTACCAGAAAGTCATATGCTTAGGACTGAGGTAAAAACAACCTCGTTGGAGACGATATAACTTTTATAACATTTCGAGTAATGGAAAACATAGCTCAAATTATTGAAAATAGAGTGTTATGTAAATTATTACATATGCACCACAGTTTACCTGCATAGAAGCTCGCGCGTACTATCGGCATTTACACTGCAGTGAAGTACCAAAAACATTATGCCATGTCTTTATGTTAATGAGCATTTACCAATTTTAACCCGGAACTATTTGTTTTAATCAGCATGCAGGTGTACCACCGAACACCGTGGCTCAACTTAGCGGCCATTAAAAGATCAGCAGCCTGAACAGCTTCGCGGTAGCTTTGAGCGATCAACAAAAAAATGAGCGATATTCTCACAGTCACTCCAAACATGAGCCCGATTATCGACTGGCAACACCTCTCTTCCTGATG
>LD346203.1:192281-204822 GCA_001465055.1 Ptychodera flava
ATATATATATATATAACTTTACAAGAAGCGAGTAGTGTTGCGGGTATGTTTGCAAATTCAACAATTATCAGTGAGACATTTAATCTCAACTTCACCGTTTAAGGCAACCGCAACCAAACAAGTGTCGTGCACGTCACAGGAGTGCCTGCCACGAAACGACGTCGCCCCATCCGTTATGTACGACTCGGACGACGAATGAACAGCTAAAATGTCCAGTGACGTTTTTGCCATTAGTTTTCTCACAGAACATTCCCTGTTATCAATCTTTCAGAATATTTAGAACGCTATGTTTGAGTGTTCTACACGGTACAGCACTGAGCGCTTGTGAAAACTGAAATTTGATCGTTTTCGAAAAGTTATGTTAGCCCGGGTGTTTGCCGTATCTTGTTTAATTTGTGTAAAAAATGGAAAGGTGATTTATATCGATCATTCACGATAATTTCAAGCTGAAAATGAGAAAAAAAATATTTAAAAGTTTTCATGGGGTTAAAAAAACATGGCGTACTATTGTAGCTGTTCATCCAAATCAAATAAAATCGTTTGTGTCCTTAAAAATACGAGGGAATTAGCGCTGGTGTAAATAAAAATGGGTTGGTTGGTTAGATATTTATGAGGATCAAGAAAAATGTGAAGTGTGGGAGAATACAGTTTTAAAATTATTTCAGATATTTGTGATGATCCGGGAAAAGTCTGGAGCAAATATCTAATCAACCCATTTTTTTATTCAAAGAGCAGATGTGAACAACAAATATGATATTCAATTTTCATCCAGGTGACTTTTTGTAAAGTTTAAAGAGGATTCTTTGACCGTTCAAAGGTCAAATGAGAAACTATATGTAACACGATTGGAACTAATTTGGGATAATTGGATTTTCATATTTTTCTAATTTCTCAAAAATGTTAGGTGTTATATAGCTGAATGTTGCGATATTAAACATTATTCATAAAAGCAAGTGTGTAACTTGAAAAGTAAAGCAGATGAGCCTATATTTACAGATTAAAACGGCCGCACTTCACCATCCTTTTATCCAACATTAGTTCCAATCGTGTTATGTCAATTGATATATTATTGATACAGACCGTGACATCGTGATGTCTTCATTGCTTCACTGCAATAAAGTCTGTGTGCTATGTGTGATAGTGACCGTACGAGCGTGGGTGCTTCACGAACTATACAGCGTATGGAGAGGTCGCAGTCAGGTGAGAAAAATATTAACAACTTTGCTCGGTTATTGCATTAATCTTTATTGAGATTAGGGATTAAGCCGAGTGGTTTTGTCTGTGGCTTCTCCGAGTCACGGTCCCTGGCCGAGTTCGAACCCGATTAAACCACAGTATCTGGTGTGGAGGGTCACTGATTTTTTTGGCATGAAAATTGGGGAGGGTATATCTTTACTCACAAAAACCTTTAAAGGGTCACTATTGTCTACCCAGGGCTCAGAGTGCAAAGGGTTAATGAATAAAATCAGATGATTTTGGGGGTTGGGTTCATATTTTACAATTGATGATGAAGGGGGGGGGGGGGGCTCAAATTTAAGAGATTTAATTTGTAGCTCAAATCCACCACCTCCCCCTCCCCGTAAAAACCGTAGGGGCCAGCGGCTGTTTTTGGGAAACCTAGCTAAAATTGTTTCAGGTACCACTTTGAATGTAAATAAACAAAAAACAATTCATAAGAAAGAACATTTCTAGGTTCATGAAATTTCAAATCGACTATAGGTCTACCACCCCTATCTGATTAAACTCCAATGTAGAGATGGGTCGGTCTTTAACGTTATCGTATTACGGTTTTTTGTATGGTCCTCGCCTCACAAGTGAAAGACCCATCTCTGCATCGGAGTTTAATCAGAGTGTCTCCAACAAGCAACCACAGCCCTGAATCTTTGCCAAAGTATCGTAGACAAAACCGCTGGTTGCGTCCACAGGCGCTCCTTAGCCGGGTAGCTTGCTAAGTAGGTCGGTTATAATTTTTGGCTTGATATATATATATATATATCGATCCCGTTATCAATATGCCCGCCATTGCAATCTAAGGTAAACCTTTATGTTAACCTAAGGTTATCCTAAATGTCAAGGTTTACCTTTAGGTTAACCTTAGGTTAACCTTTTTAAGCTAAGGTTAACCTTAGGTTGATAACATTTGGTTTCTAGCCTAAGGTTAGGTTAGGTTAACCTAAGATTAACCTTTATGATGAACTTTAGGCTAACCAAAGGTTAACCTGAAGGTTAACCCTTAGCTGCAGTGGCGGGCATATGACTACGGGATCGATAGATCGAGCCGAAAATTGATCTACCCAGCTGACTACCCAGCTAAGGAATGCCAGTTGTTGCGCCTCCGAATAAGAGCGCGCAGTTTCTCATCCGAAAACAGCTGATGTTTAATAAAAATTTGTAATCGATCTCCTTTTTTGAGCACGCTCAACTTGTCAAGATGCACGATGTGCTAAACTGCTCTTTTAAACACACGTAGAGCCCACCTTTCCCTCTGTATGCGGGGTAACTTCAGAATTCTGCCATACCTGTCTCGTGCTGTTAACACCAGAGCGCCCTCAGTGTAAACACGGAGATGTGGACTTAAGGCTGCGTTCACAAATAACGATGGGGGTGGGGGGCTGGAGGAATCGCAATCGATATATTTGTTTTCTCAGATTCATCTTTCAATAGCCTAAACAATTTTCAAATGCCCATCTATATTATCAAAATTTTTCAAGTCCCCTCCCAAACTATCACAGGCCTGCATATTTGTAAATGATGTGCGCGCAGAAATAATAAATATGTATTTCGCCGTTCTGCTCACAGGTGTTCAACAATACCTGTTATTAGCATTTTCTTTTGTCATATTCCCAAAGCAAGTTCTTTAAATGCATCAGTGTACTTTTTGGATTTATTGATGTAAGCCAACTTGAGTTAATCTAACTCTGGCCAGGTCAATTGCTCCTGCCGACAAGCACAAAAATGACGATCATGAGAGAGTAGGCAAATTGTGAATTCCGGCCAATTGCCATGTTGTAAAAAAATAGCACAGTTACCTACCAAAAATTTGTTTCAAAATTACAAGACAAATATAAATTAGATGCTACTCAAAATTGACAATACTGGAAGGTTAAACTATTCCATCAAATAAATGTTTCAATCTCTGAAATTCTTGGTGCAAAATTGCAACTTTGGTTAAAAATAAATAACTCTATTCGTCTTTACTGTTCAAAGTTTTGCTTTTGTACTATTTTATGACAATCATTTGAAAATTTAGAAAATCAAGCATGGTGACCCCCTCGTTTTTCTTTAATATTTGATTTTCTCATATTTTGTGCTTCAATGTGTTGCTCTCTGGCCTGATCTTATTTAGTAATGTTTCGCTGTCTTGAGCGTCATTTGACACAAACTCTTCTTCAACTACCATGTACATCAGTGTCAGAGCTATCTCTGTCACTTTTCGGGTATGCAGTAACAGTGACACTGCAGTAGCAGAGCAGTATCTGATAGTGACACTGCCCATAGGCAGTAGCTGTATTAACTTTGATAATTTTGAAAATATTTTGATTCAATTTTTACAACTGCGTTCTTGTTCTACTCCCTACAGCATGTCGAACTGCCCCGTATTCAGCTTGCTATCACAGTCTGTGTATGTGTACCATGCATTTGTATCACTGACAACTGACTGTCAGTCTGGACTCTAATTAAACTATCACCTAATACATAATTATATAAACAGGCTTTGTCGACAAATTGATATATTGCATAGAAATATTGCAAAATCGTCAACTGCTGCAGCTTACGCCTTGTTACAAGGCTAAAGTTATTTTTTACGACAAATCACACATGCTTAGATTTTTCGAGACTTAAGTCATGGAATGTGACAAAATAGCTCTAGATTTTGTTAAATTTTTATTAACATAACAACATTTAGATGACATAAAATAGTATTCTTTTAACATTAAATTATCAACAAAAATATTGCAATTGGAAAATGTAAAACATAAAAGGGAACCAAGAAATGTTCAAGCCCCCTCCCTTACAGGTAGAGCACAATTTTTAATCCCCCCTCTACTACCCCCAAAATTTACGACCCCTCCCCCTGAATTCCTCCAGCGCCCTCCTAGCCGTTTTTTGTGAACACAGCCTAAACAGTGTTCTTTTAATTATAAAAGTTTTGTTTATGAACACACGAATGACCTTTCATGAAAAAAAACATGAAATTTCAGAGCACATACATGGAATTTGAGAACACAAAATTAAAATTTTAGAACACAATCATGGTTTCTATGAACATAAGCATACGATTTAAAAACATATGCATGAATTTATGAATATAAACATAACTTTTTAGAACAAAAAAAGAAATTTTAAAACATCATTAAAAACGTTGAATACACGATTTTTTTTCTTTAATTTAATGCCAACTTTGTATCGACGGTAAGAAGAAAAGTCCGTTCACTTAGGCTAAGGGGTGCCGAAAATTTCGTACTTCTACAATGACTCCACGTTTCGTATGTGGACTGTCAAAACGCATTGTCTGAAATGAGGATGAGGTCAAGTTTTTAAAGTTCGGCAAAAGCGGCACGAACAAATGCAGGGAATTGTGACGGAATAGAGGTCAGTTTACTAGGTGGCTAAATAAAATATCGCCACGCACAAATGTCCGTCACTCATGATATTAATCGATCTCCGAGGATGTGAAAGTATCAAAGACATGGGCCGTATGTATCAAAGCCTACTGCAGATGAGTTCATCGTCGCGATTTCTGATGTGATTATTAAAAATGTTGTTTGTAATGTCCGTACCAGCCGTTACGTAGCTGTTTTGTTAGATGAAACTGTGGATATTTCTGAGTCTTTAACTTTATGTGTTCATATGCATGCATCAACTACAGCTATTCAACCGTGGACGTACTTTTGTGGATTTTTGCTGCTTGCAACTGAACGACGTACAGCGGATGTTGTCTATGAGAAACTTCTGTCTATGTACTCCTAGTGTACTGAAGAACATACAAACCTGATGGAAAAACTGTTTGTACTTCGCGAAGAGAATGCAGAGCTAAAACTTCGTCATCATGGTTTGCATAGCGCTTCACCTATTCAAACCCAGGAATTTCTGAAGCAACAACGTGCTCATCTACACGAACCGATAGTGTTGTTCACCCAGACGGTAACACAGATGAATCAAAGAATTGTCCCGTCCAAAAGACACTGTACTCGCTGGTGATCCTTTACTGCGATCAATATTACCTTCCAACCAACGAGCTGCTGTTTATTCGATATCTGGTGCCACCGTCGGTGATATTCACACCAAATATGAAAACAATGACAACAACTTAAAAGAAATTATTCTCCAAGTCGGGACAAATGGCACTAACAATGGTAAGTCATTAAGCGATATAGGTTCCAGCTATGAGAACTTGATAAAACTCGCAAACTCCAAATCGAAACACCACGTTACTGTACTGAGCATTCTTCCTCGAAAGGACAATCTAAACCTAATATATGTATATATAATATATGTATTGATACAAATATGCATTGATGATGTCAACTCTGCTCTTGAATGGCTTTGTCAGGGAGAAAATGCAACTTTTGTAAACAACGACAACAACTTTAAATTCCGAGACAACACCATTGACACCTCTGCGCTTTACAGTGATGGTGTTCATCTGATTGTTAAGGGTCTTGATCGAATGCTTTTTCAAGGTACATCTGAGCCATATTCGGTCGGTTAACGTGGGAATCGTTTCAGCCATCGGTTTAAACCATCACAGCGGTATCAATGAACACAACAGGCCCGATGGCTTGACTTGGAAATCGACGAGTAAAATATACGAACCAGTGGAATCACTCGAACAGCAATGTCACTGATGGATGCACCAATCGCAAAAGTTCATATAGACAGTCGCATCCACAGTGTTTCGAGTGTGGAAAATTTGTCCACGTGAGATCTAAGTTTCCTTTCCGACAGGGTAACGTCCAGAATCAGTTCAACCAAATCAGATGTCACAACTGTGGCGAACAGGGCCATACTGCCAGAGTCTGCAAACATGGCGAAGAAATTCGCTCTTGGAGCTTTGGTGAAGCTGGCCATAAATCCAGGCGATGTTTTCGTTCCAAGAAGGTAGTGCCGTTTGCAACAATCGACAAGACACAGTCGACATCAGTCCACCTACATGTACTCGTGCATTTCCGTTCCAAGAACTAACCAATGTCAAGGATCGGCGCATCGGTTTCTGGAATGTTCAACATATTATCGACAAGATCGTCGAATTATTGCTTTCTCACGTGAACAAGCCTTTTGACATTTTGATTTAAGGTGAAACTTTTTCTCACTGACTCCCACCAAGACCTTGACATTATTGTGTTGGATATGATTTGAAAAGACAGAATTTCTGGAGCGGGCGGGGGTCTTCTTGTATATATCAATTCTGAGTATTCTTGTATCCGAAAAACAGATTTAAAACTTAGTACTCTTGAAATTATCATTATTTAAATTATTGTGAATAATGCACGCCCTCTTCTTGTTATCGGTGTATATCGACCGCCTAGCTCAACACTCTCTGTTGATAAAGATATTAAATCTGTGATAGAATCAGCGTACTTTGAAAATAATAAATTCTTGTATAAGGGGATTTTAACATAAATCTTCTTACTTCCATGGGTAAGAACCCACAATATTCATAAAGCAATAGAATCTCTGAATGTATAGCAACTTGTAACTGTTCCCACTCGTCCATCCTCCGTTACTCTTCTTGACCATATCTATGTAACCTCTCAAATGAATATTGCTCATGTATGCGTTCCCAAAGTAGGTACTTCCGATGACTATCCAGTGTGTGTTGTGAGGCGTTTCCATGCCAGCAACATTGCTACAGGTTCTCATATATAAAATGCAGACAGTTTTGTAATTTTTCAACACTTAATTCTATTTTTGATTTGTATGCTGCGCCCATTGGCCACATCTCTCTGAGATACATAATGTGAATGAGCTCAATAATCAGTGGATCAATTGTTTCAACCAGGTATGTGATACGCATGCTCCTTTTATTCAGAAACGAGTGAAAAGATTCAGACAGCCACCATGGTTCACTCCGGACATTCTTGATCTCATTCATGTCAGGGATTATCATCTTGTTAAGGCTACCCGGTCTAAGTCTCCCAATGATTGGCTACTTTATAGATCTTTAGATACAGAGTTGTACACACTATTTTCCATGCTAAAAAGACAGCACTGTCGTGACTTTTTTCAAGAAAAATTCTAAAAATCCGTCTTTTATTTGGCGTTGTATAAATGATATTCTCTCTCATGATAATTTTCGTTCGCTAAGTCCTTGCATTCCAGTGGGAAGGTGAAAAGCTTACAGTAGACTCACTGAGCAAACTCATGTTCATAAACCTAGAAGGACCAGGCATAGAGTTATTTGACTTTGACAAGGCATTTTGTGGCTGATCTTGTAATAATGTCCGTAGAATCTTCAATAAGAGCATAAGGATCTGAAAATCACATACAGTAAAACAAGAGTTTGTAGATTGATGAATAATAATGCGGCTTTTTTTCCCCCTGGCGCATATCAGATGACCCCGCAACACTTAACTGCCCCCATATTTATAAGGGTCCAAAACAAAAACCTGACCTCTTTAATCTTACAATTTTCTAGTAGATAATAAACTCAGAACCCCCATAAATTGTACATTTTCTCAAGGCCTAGATATACAGAAACATTTTGGTAACCACAGTGTCACCACTGTTTACATAACTATCACGTGACAGGTAATTTGTATAACCTTTCAAAATTAGGTTTTCCCTATGCTTTGCAAGCTGTCACAACTCTTTTCAAAAAGTGTCTCAGATTATTTATATCTTGCTTATTTTTCATTTGAGCACAATTAGGAGTATATCAATGTTCCCCTCTGAGCTTGTACATCCCTGATATTTCGAAGGGACTAAGCCCTTCCTTTGAATGTAGTGGTTTCTTCCACATACGGGCAGATGGCGCATTTCCTGCTGGTACAAGGTGCTAATCCATGTGTTTTGTCAGTCTTGATGCTATGTCTCGTCCTTTTTTCCAGGCTATCATAAGTGGCTGTGGAAAAAAAAAAACTTTTTTTACATCTTTCTGATCTATGGAGAATGTGCAGATTTCTGGCGAGGATTTGGGGTACATCGGGCAGTGCGCTGTTGTACGTTATAGGAAGGTCACGGCCACTCAGTAGACGTGTAAGAGACGGCAACTAGTACACAAATATACTCTAAGTCGTAGCACTTTATTCAGCTGAGTAACATAAAGCTTCACGGTAAAACTTCTATGTCTCACACTAGTCTAATAATAGGCGTCGGTCACGGTCAACGTCGTCTCGAGCGTCGCAACAGGTTCTCAACAGGTTCTACCTTATCACACTAAAATACAGAGTTTATATTGGGTGAATATCTGGCTTTGTCATGACTTTGGTATGCGTCTATCATTATCTAAAGAATCAACTAAAGACAGTCGGCATACGTGCAAAGGACAGGAAGGTCGCTCCGATCAGTACATCTGTCAACATAACACAGGAGGTCCAGCTCAAGTGTCCGGTCGCTGTTAATGACTTAAGCTGTTGTTAAAACAATACGTTCACTAAAGACGGATGAACAGTTACATCAAAAGGTCACGAAATTAAACAAGGGAATCGTTCTCACGATGCACCACGTGCAGAAGGAGTTACTATAGGTCACAGTTATTGTCATAAATTCAAGTCTTATCGAATGGCTACGTCACAGTACATAAACTTGTTGTTGGAGTTGCGCAAAGTGCTTTGTTGTACATCTGCTTGATCTAGTTATGAAACGGCGTTTCTAGGGATTCTTGTGGATTTTAGGAATTCGATATGGTCGAGATCAAACCTTTTCGTCATTTATTAGCCAGAAAACAAATTCATTTAATACTGATTAATGATTCTGAAATATTGCCTTTTCAGACAGCAGAAGGAAACAACTTCGTGTCTGGCGCTGGTATTAATGCAATATCATTGAGTCATTGCACCATCAATGATGTATCTATATTTGTCCGCAGAGTTTGAAAACTCCTCTACACTTGGCAGTAGAGAACTATCCTAAGGACACTGCAAGATTGCTGTTGGAATCTAAAGCATCCGTTGACGTACAAGATAAGGTAAGCATTTTTTGGTCATTGGAAAACGTTCATGACGTCTATAGCCATCGTAATAGCAAGTTTCCTGTTAATTAAAATAAAATGATCCGTTGTTATACGTATTAGTTAACATCACTATTTATTCTGAATGACTATAAGTGTGAACGGTGGTATCAACAAATCTAATAACTTACCTTCTAATGCAAATATCTTCACGAAATAGTTGAAAATATATTACTTAACCAGCAATTCAACTATCTTAATTAGCAAGCCCACACTAATGCCATCAGGACCAGGATCTTGAACCAAACAGAAGGAATGACTATAGTACAATTGTGTTGAGTTTGTATGGAAGTCCTCTCGCTACAGACTAATGATGATAAAACAAGCTTACATTGATTAGCTGGCAACTGTATTAAACAGAATAGAAAATCTAGACACGCTCTGTCCAAGTTTATATAACTCAAATGCCGTTCGTTCAATGGCGACTAAGTATTGTTTAAAATTTATACAGAGTTTAGAGACCACGTCAGTCCACATTTGTAATGTTGCAATCGCTCTGTATTCTATGGCAACTGAAACTGATAATAGGTCTTAGAGATAAACGACGTATGACATTTAGAAGCATTATTAAAATTATAGTAAAAAAGTTGTTCCTTGCTTATAGCTATTTTGCATTAAACTTAATATGGTGTACTTGTCAAGCAAAGTTTTATCAAAAACAAACATTTGAACGCATAAATGTCTTTTTATATATTGTGACCGACAACTTTCATTGATCACGTTGTTCTCATATAGTCTGCGTTGCTCAAGAGTACCGTCATGGACGACATTAAGTGACTACGACAGAAAAGCTCTACGTCGAGTTTTCTGTTAACGAGTTTTATACGTAGCTAGTGAATTTTATCGACTATAGCCATAAATACGTCACAAAAAGCCGACTGCACCATTAGAAATACACAACAGAAAACATGTAGACAGATCATGTTTCCAATACAATAACTCAGACAGTTTGTAATCATGCTTAATTTATGTTGAGGATGTAAAAGGTGTGGGATTGTATAACGAACGTCAAACTTCTGTGTAGGTTAAGTATTGTTCTTTTTCACAAGCCAGGAACAAAAATATATTTTTATACTTACTGCGACAAAGTGTTAATAGGACATAACGAGTTACAGTGCCGTTCTCACTTTAAATTGTCCCTAATCAGCTCACACATTTCTTCGTAGATGGTATATTTGGCATATGGGATGTCTAAGAACATAACGCTTTGGAGATGAACTGACTAGTATGGCTACGATATCCATACAAAATTTATGTGTTCAAAGATCCCGAAGAGCTGTTTAGTCTCCGCAAAGCGCGGCGACTCGATCGCTATATTTAAAGCTGGCGCAAGTTCGATTTTTGCTCAAATTTTGTCGGGCCGAATAAACAGAGTTTATTTTCCATAACACAGAAAAAATATAAAGCATTTAATACACGGAATATGGTTAATATTATGTCGTGATTACGTGATATATCCACATTTTGCTCCTTGCAATGCAACTCATCAAAATCAGGGAAATTCACCCAAATATGACACGACATCCACCAACCATCATGCAGCAACTCCGAAAAGTTAACCTATGGCATGTTGATGCCATTTTCCTCAATAAGTTAAAGTAAACATAATTCAATTCGATGATATAAAAGATTGATATTCAAATGTGAGTGTATTTCCAAAGATGTGATTCATGTTCTGAAAGCTGTTTTCATGAAATTCGCTTAAGTCTGTTCTATATTACCTAATTAATCCTTATATACTGACATGTTCATGTTACAGGCAAAATATTCGGTACATTTTGTTGTATGAGAGTGATACTTTCAGTGCAAGATCGATATACATATGTTAAATTTATATATTTCAGGATGGTGAAACTGCTCTTCATCTTGCAGCAAAGGCACGCTATTCTCGGTATGGAAAGACAGTCCAACTACTGTTGCAATATGGTAGTGATATACATAGTAAAAATAAGGTAAAGAAAGACAAAATATTTAATTTCGTATTTTTGATATTGGAATATTGATACCAGATATTCTGTCCAATTAATAAACAACAATTCAATGACTTAATATCAAAAACGTAAAATTTTAATTAAACCCTGCACTTCCAAATTTGCATTTTAAGAAAGTACTGGGTTTTTTTTATACAATTTACATACTTATGTAGTATTGTACAGATGTTGTAATACAACATCAATTACAGTTTCATCACGAGATAGATAGATAGATAGATGGATGGATAGACAGATAGATGGATAGTTATGTGTATATAAATATATATATATATATATATATATATATATATATATATATATATATATATATATATATGCCTTCACAAGTAAGATGCAATTTACATATGCAGTATGTTGTATTGTTGTTTCAATACAACATCGTTTTATCACCACTGTCAATGTCTATAGGCCTTCACTAGTAAGATTGTGAGAATAATGCCAGATATAATTATGGTGAATTTACTAGGTACAGAAAGAAATCGTTAGAACTTCAGGCAAAGAAATAGTTGATTTATATTCAATTTGTAAAGCTTTTAAAAGTTGCACATTTGTCGATTTTTCCGTGTATAGAATTGCATACATTTACCTTATTCATTTTATTCCCTCCTTGAAATCGATCATCAACCTCAGTCTTTATATTATGTTATTATTAGATTATAATTATCTTCCTACCGATTCAACTGAGAAAAGGTATCCAGTCCTCCTGCACAGAAGTATGAACAAAACGTTTATGACATGGGCTTGACGCAACCTTCAACGATAAACAAAGACTCAAATGATTCATAAGTGTTGATCACACGATTGGAACTAAGTCTGAAGAATTAGATCTTTATATTTTTCAAATTTCTCAACAGTGTTTGGTACCGTGCAGCTTAATGTTGCAATATTACAAATTACTCATAAAAACGAGTGCATTGCTCAAAGAGAAAAGCAGACGAGCTGACATTTGCAGATTTTACCAACATTTTGTTCACTATCCAATTATCCCAAATTACTTCCAATCGTGTTCCAATAATTTTCCAGAAAAGCAACACAGTACTAGCTTATATGTAACACCTCTTCGTCAACCTATGGCATACATATCATACCAAAGTAACCATACTCTCTCGAAACAAATGATTTACAAACTCTGTAGAATACATGACTAATATATGACTAATGTCTATCATTGTAACCCCTCAAGGATGGACAAAGGCCTGTCGATGTCGCAAGCGAAACTTCTAAAGACGTACTCTTGGATTATGAAAGGGTAAGACAAGTGTACTGATCCTTTCCTTTTCAGTTTAGTTGTTTGCATATGAAAGCATAAGATTAAACGACACACTCAATGAATCAGAAATCCTTATAGTCTGCTCTGTCTAAAATTGTTTGCTGT
>LD346203.1:207900-232202 GCA_001465055.1 Ptychodera flava
ACAGTGTACGCTTGTAGTGTGCACTGCCGGCACCGGTCGGTCTCCGCCGGTGGCCATCTCAGTCGTCAATGTTTTCGTCATACGGACTTTGATATTTGCTGTAACACATATATCGCCCGTAGGTACTTCCCAATTTTGTTACTTGACGGGAACTCTGTTCTGTTGTGAGTGTTGTCCGAGTCAACTTTCGAAATGCATCGGATTCTACAGCGCTTCACTGCAGAGTTTAGGCCTACGCTACAGTTCGACAGCTTAAGCTTAGGCTTGGTTCCGATCGAGAAACAACGGAATAGTGTTTGTGTGATGAAGGAAATTTATCGTTGTTCGTCGATATTTGTGCCTTCTATGTCGCTTTGCCGAAGTTTCTACGGTATTCATTAAAGGTGTATTTTCGGATTTATCGCCAACCGGGATCGCCAGGTGCGACGTCGCTTGGCGATCGCCATGTACGACGAGCCCTACGACTGGAGCCGTGACGTTACTGAGCAAAACGATCGACGGTATCCTCATTCGATTCTTGGGAATAGCTAAAGCTTTAGCGACTCGAAATTTCGTTGGGCATGCCTTCTATGTTTCCATATCTGTATTTTCGGGTCGCCTTTTTTTCAAAATGCCATCAGAGCACGACATCGATCACGACAAATCGGTATGTGTCGCGACGAGCACGTACGAACGGTACCATTGCAGGAAAAACAGTTCCGGTTGATGACGTACAACAGCGGTAATATGGATCTCCTATCTTTGCTGTTGTACGCCACACAGGTGGAGATACGGGCCAGGTCATGTGATAAAATCAAATAAAGTGCATGTGAGAAGTCGTAGCACTTTCACTACACACTCAATGTATATTTACTATACTTTAATGAGTTGAAGGGAAATTTGGTTTTAGACATGTTTAGACATTTGTAGTCGTAGTTAATAATTTGAAGAAATACAAGGTATAACTCCCTTTTAAAAGTCCCTATCACCGACTATTCGGTTATAAGCATAAATTAATATAGCAGGTAACAATAGTGCATGCCTATTTATTTCTTTAAAAAATCTTATGGCGATCGGTGGCCTCGACATAGTGCTACTACCAAATATTTTATTCTCGACACAGCTCCATAGTATTACCAAATATGATTGGAGAATGCTATCCCGTTACACAGTACAGCATTCACGTTATGACTGTCATCACGTCTTCCACTGTGGTGATACATTTCATCGTCCGTATTTTCCAAGACGAAAGAATATTTTTTTTTTTAAATCATGAAATAATATCAATACCACATTCAAAAACCAAAAGTCAGTGATTGTAAACTAATTGAAGTTTTAGGAATGAATCCAACATTGAGTTTGCATGACATGTAAAGTGATATCTATACGCCGTGAGCAAATTTTCAATCATTTTCAAGCTACGATACATGTATGTAGGAATCGTTTTCAATGGCAAATGCCCGATGATCGCATGGTTTCAGTTTGCTTTTCATGGAGTTCCATACGATTTCTATTATTGCATATCACAGACAATGTTTTGTCAGTTTTCCAGAAAATATCATACGTGCGTCTCAAAGGCCTGTCATTCTGGCCAACATGCGACCCTAAAAAATCACCGCCAGGTTGCATCACATAAGTGAACCAGGTTAAAATATTACGTAATACACCATGTTTTCACTTGCCAGACTATGTTGGTCCTAATAATGAACATATAAAATACCACAACGACCCCTGAGACTAAATCGGTTACCATGGCCCGACACAGTTAACCTTTATGTTGTTAGAAGTACTTTCATTCATCGTACGGTAAGCCAAACTGGAAGAGAAATAGAAAAGAAAAAATTTAAAAAGCACTAAAACTTTGTCAAGTGGTTGTACTGTTTAATGCTTGATTCTGATAATAATCACTGATTCCGGTTTATTCTTTAAAGCAATAACACCACTTTTGACCAAATCAGTTGTCATTTCTTTCTTTTGACTTAGATCTGCACTTTAGAAATCGATCCATGCGCAACAACGTTATTGACAAGATGAAGAACACTAAAAATATGAATCCCATATTTCTTGTCTGGAGAGGACAAACTGGTTTATCCATTTGATAACTATATTTTTATCTAAACATTCCTAAACAGATTTTAAAATTAGTTTGCTAATCGTTACAGACATTGATTCAAGCCTACTTGACAAAGAGAGGAAAAGAAATAGCGCCACCACCAGAACAACAAGAGTACACTCGTACACCTGGTATCGATGTTCAGAACGCTAGCATCAAAGATGTCGGAGAAGTGAGCATGTGGGATTTTGCCGGCCAACCGGAGTATTACGTCACTCACAATATGTTTCTTGGAGCACATAATGCGGTCTTCTTGATCGTTTACAAAGTCACCGATTCGGACGGTAAACTTGTGTCATTCGAAGTGGCATGTGAAAAGGTGAGTACTTAGCACTTTTTCGTTTCGTATTTCATTTTATATTTTTATAGACCTTGCAAAAATAATGCTGAAGAGGAAACGTCATGGTCTCTTGAATTACAAATCACTTTGATTTTTGTGATCACAAATCTTTATGAACGGCTGTAAACGAAGCGCTGTCATATATACTTACGTGTGTATGATTGCCATATAGCATTATAAAAGAAGAGTAGATTTATTCAACGCTTGAAGTGCCGATTGAATCTGACGTAGTATTTTTGTTAATAATGAGCAATCACTATCGAACGAGAAACATCGGTCAATATGCGTATGTCAATGCTCTGCAGCTATGATGACTTCAACACAAAAGTGAAAAAAAGTAATGACCATTACATGTCACAGAGTTCTTCAAGATGTTCAATTTCAAGAGTTTTTTTCAGAGCTGTTAATCTGATATGATCAAGGACCTGATATTTCATTAGCTATTAACTGTAAGAATAAAGATATTGAGTATGTTGAGTTCAAGTCACGCACGCAATAAGATAGAGCGTCAGCCTTTTAAGTCTTTTTTTCCTGTTGCGCATAGCCATAAATATTTCACATAACTACAGACATGTTGCGAAATAAGAAGTGAATTTCTTTCACCGGAAATATATGGAACCATAAATGCGGAAAAGATGGCATAAGCAATCTTAGATCTGGTGAGGTCCACTGAGATATTTTCAGTAAACAAGTTGGTTCAGTCCCAGACAACATATTCAGACGGAAAGTAATAGATAAACTTATAGATGAATTATATTTTCTAGCGTAAGGCTATATCTGGAGTGAAATCCCAGGCTCTTTATAATCTTTACGGCCCTGATACTGTTTTTGCGGCCCGAGGTCGTACGGCGGAAGGGCCCGAGCGTGCGCGGGCCCGTACGCCGTACGACCAAGGTTTTATCATATACCTTATGGAATGATAAATATGTAGTTTACATGATATTCAACATTGTTTTGCAGATAAAAATGCGTGCGACATCAAACATTTTTCGCCATTGGTGTCAGTTTTTCATAAATACGATGGCCGCTTCCCGTCGCGGATTGACATACATAACAACGTCATTTGTCTACCTGCAGAATTCAAGAACGCGCGAAGCAACATGCGTACTATTATGTGACCAACAGAGATCCAGGCTGAAATGGAGATGTAAGAAGGACAAAGGCGTGATGTCAATTTATTGTAATTTATACTGAACAGCACTTGGTATAGACAGGATTTCACCAGAATTTAGAAAAAAAGCCGATATCACCGGCGCGGTTCCACTGTCGCCACGCGCAATTACGATATGATCGAGCAGACGTTTTCCTAATCTCGCGCTGGCCTTGTGTACAAATGGAGCGTTTGCGGATAGCAACGTACGTAGTAACCAGAATCGAGGTAGTTCAGAAATGCATGCGATTGCCCATATTTGGGCACCGGGCCGGGCCGTGATACGTAAAATAAATGCACTGATCTGAGGGCGCTTTCTTCCATAGCTTTACACAGGCACGTGAATGTAGGTATACGATAATGTGTTTAGAAAAATGGCATATTTACAAAATAAAAAATAAATAGGCATCGTGAGTTCTGCACCGACCAGTAACAGTTACATATGAGACGAGTGATAGGATATCACATTTCACTGTGGTTCAAGGTGCATCTTTAAAGGTATACAGTAACCTGAAGTCTAGATATTCCCATATATGGTCAAAGGGGCGTTCATTGGTATTCAAAATGCCCTTGTGAGGGCGCTGTTTGTTAAAAAGCGGCCACCCGCTTAAAATCTGTGATTGGTTAGATTTTCTCTTTCCATGGTAACTGTGGCTAAATTGGAATAGGTAACAGTATACCTTTAATTTCGCGATTATCCCGTCGTTATGCTTAACCTTGATACTTTGTAATAGAAAAAAAAACAAAAAACAAAATATATCAGCGGTGTCCGAATTAATGTGATTCTTTCATAATAATCTCTACATATCGTTCTTACATTCAGCCAACATATTTATTATAAGTCTCTTTCAATTCTAGAACATGACTTGGCTGCGTTTCATAAAAGGATCGATCAACTTTGACCAATATTCATTTGATGAAGCAGCGAAAGGAATCAGAAAACCACGAGTTATATTGATCGCCAGTCGAGCTGACGAATTGCATGAAGACTACAAAACCGAAGGTAAATGAGACATTGTTTTCTGTTTTAAAAAAAAATCATGAACAAAGTCGCTTGAAATATGAAGTTGTCATCGCAGACGGTTGCCGTTACCTTAAAACCTGCTTCAATTTTGAAATCATCCTGCTTTATGATTTTGTAACTATCATTGAAAGTTATTGCTCCATCATGTTGAACATTTGTCCCATTGGTGAAAGTTATGCCATCACCTGCAGTACACAAGTACCCCAAATATTAATGCATTAATATCGCTTCTTTTTGAACTCGAACGATTCAATAGATGAATATCAAAGCGACGAGATTTAAAGAATAGGAAAGATGAAAGTGAGTGTTTCACTTGCAGATGCAATGTGCAGCACTAGTACTTTACTTGGGCAATAGAAGTGCTGAACACTGCATTAAAACGCAATAATACAGTTAAATTCACACTAATAAGTTTGCTGTATTTCAGAATAATACACGTGAATTCACATGAATCCACATGAATACAGGCTTGCTGAATACAAACAATGGATTATTGACTGTATTAATCTGCATATGCACTATTCAGCTAAAATACAGGCAATAATACATGCTAATAAAGTATAAGTATTATTGGGTTTTCGTGCAGTGGAAATTATTACAGCCGTTTTGAATTTGAGACCACAGCTAGCTTTTTACTGACTATGTTCCGACATTCCGGAACTTACCAAATAAAATAAATCAGTATGTTTTAGTTTATAAAGTACAGTTTTCATTACAATAAGGCTATGACCTCTTCTATGACCATAAACAACATGTATACTGTTGCTTAGCGACAAGCACTAACAAATATGAGTGCAAGTTTACAACATGCGCACCGCTAAAACCAGATTCTCTAACGATTTCTATCACAATGGTAATATTTTCGTTACTTTATACCTACCGTTCGAAATATTAGTCTGCTTAACTTGACAGATTTGAATGTTAGGTGCTTCAGTGTTAGGTGCTTAGGTGTTTCATGTTTGAACTTGCGTAGTCACAATATCTGAGCTTAGATTATTGTATGCTGCTTAGCATCGTTTCCGTCACCGTCATTCGGGGAAGCTACATTACCTACATCTTTAAACGCGTCGATCACGATTTCAGGTTCGTAACTAAATATAGCTGCATTCACACGACATTGGACACCGCTGTCTGAAATTCGGACAAATTTTGTTGTTCCATGTCAGCTGTCATTGCAGCTTTTAGTCTGAGCCATAAATTCACATGAATTAGTTTACGTTAAGAATTCATTGTAACGATACCAGATTTTATTTTCATCATTCTCGTGGAAAATGCATATATATATATATATATATATATATATATATATATATATATATATATATATATATATATATATATATATATATATATATTTGCATATTAATGAAAGGAAAAAATGTCATTTACTATTAGCGCTCTTATTCCACGGAAGTAACGGACATGCAAGCATATGGGACTGCATTCCATATGAAAGCAGGAAGAATTAACTGAATTATTTAAATGTGCATTCCTACTCTTTATTCAACGTTATGCTTGACTTATTTTGTATGAATAGGTACTTTTCAATAGTGCAAGGTGGATTGAAAAGAAACAGCTCTTATGCTCCTTATATAACAAAGAAAGCGTAGCACGCCAAAACCATTTTAACTTTTTCATAATCAAATAAGTAACAAATCTAAACAAACTCTCACATGAGGTCGTTCTCTATTCACAGTATTCTTATTATTCATTACATCCGATGAAAGAGTTAGTGACTCAACTCCTCCGCTTCAATCGCCTACAAAATTATATCTTTCTGTCTCTTCTGTCCTTCCGCCTCTTCTCTCTATTTGTCGACACCCATTTCCATGCCTTTCAACCTCTCAACTAGTATTGAAAAAGGTCTCTCCACGATGAAGTTAAGTAGTTTTAACTCAGACTTTCTAAGATTTTAATAAGAATTTGCTTAGAACTATCTTTAGATGTTGGTATTGCAATTTGAAAAAGCTTATACGATTGCTGAACGTAGTCGTGTGGTTCTGGGAACAAGTCTAGGAAGATGCCAACATATATATTCACTATATCGTTGTATGTTAACATTGCAGCTAATCATTTGACGAGACAAATTGTTGAAGAATCACAGAGGATCTTCAGCGAATATTTGGATATATCTGATGAAACTTTTCTGTTGAACTGTCATAAATCAAGATGTAGTGAAATAAAAAGACTCAGGCTACACCTGCAACAAGTCAAGGTAAGAACGTCATATATCGTATTGCATTGATCCTAGTATCAAAATGATTAAGGAAATAACATAATTCTACGTACGAAGAGGGTTTTCTTATGAAATATAAATTGCGTATCGTACTTGTGTTTTCACAACACGTTTTTTAATTTCATTCAAATAAAGCACAACCAATACTTTTTAAAAGGAAATAATACATACCACTGATTACTTTATTTCATTCTACCATTTCCATTGCTATTATTAGTTGACAGGAAAGGTTCCAAACCTATGCGCCAAGATAATCAAACAAAAACACAAATGGTGTGACACCCTGTACCCGGTACTGTATTGGAAGTCCTATTTCACTCAATGTAGAAAGATCGACCCTATTGCTGATGAGGACTTTTTGAAAAAGGCAACCAACTTCCTGAACGATATGGGTGAGGTAAGGTTTCCCTGCGTTCACGATAAACGTTAGTGATCCAAAAGTCCCTAATTTGGTGAAGTGTTACGATTGGACGTAATTGTAATGAAATAACATGACAATGGTTGACGATTTTATTCACATTTTTGGTTTCTTGCCAGATTGTACATTAAAGACTGTTCTCCTATCAGTGAACAAGGGGAAAACATTTATCATTTGCAATGTAATGCATATTGCCTAGATACAGAATCAAAAACCTAATGTCGTCTGTCATATCTCGGAGATACATTATAACTAGATACCAGACGATACAATAATAATGTATCAAAATTTGACACCTAACATAAATTTACCCCTCACTGGCCATCCTTTGTAAAATCACTGTTTATACGTTGAACAAGTAATGTGTATATGCACCAAGATAATTGGTCGTGATTAAAAAAAACAACTAATTTTTTATCATTTGAATATTACAAAAACAAAACTCACCTTCGCTATACTTGCATTGTTATTCATAGGTTCTCTATGTCAAGCAAATATCAACTCAGAGAGAAGATGTTATTGTATTAGAACCAAGATGGCTTTGCGACAGGGTATTCGGACCAATGCTGGCCACCAACGTGTTTTCCCAATACGTAGACAAGTTTGAGAAGAAGACGTTCTATCCATTCAGTGATATTGTAAAAGTACTCGGAAAGCATGCTAATACAGAGCTACTGATCGATCTACTTGAGCATTGCGAGCTTCTCTGCAAAGCCAGTCTGAAACCCAAAGATTCCGGTGAGGAGTTAAGTTTCTTATTGTCTGGACTTCTCACAGAGAAAATGCCAGGTGACCAATGGGGTGTTGGAAGACGGTGGAATATATATTTCGGCAGACGGTTTGAATGCCATGACGAGACAGATAGCTTTACAGCAGGGTTTTTCCCAAGATTGCAAGTCCGCCTGTACAAGAAGTTCCTTCAGCTTGATCACACTCCAAAGGGGTTATGGAAAAATGGAATCAAGATTTGCCATGGTGTCGAATGCCTTGTATTCATGACAGATCACAGAAGGGCTGTCAATATTTGCGTTCGGGCAGAAAAGAAGCAGTTAATTGGAAAGTGTCATGAGATCCTGGAAATGGTGACAGAAGATATTCGTGACATTTTCAACCAAATGTGCCCTGGCAATAACCTAGACCAGCGTATCATGAGTGCACAGTCTCTTGCAACGGTCAGTGATGTAGAAAAGTTAAAATACTACGCACAGCAGGATCTGATAGCTGCTGAAGAAAAGGGTCAACGTGCCCATTCTTCAATATTCGATATAGTAGAAGATACTACTGATCTTCTTTGCCAAGGTTATGATACTACCATGCTGAAACAGAGCGGGAAACACTGCGATGTAAAATGGATGCTACAAGAAACACGACGTGATTTTACAAGGAGAATGGATGTTGAAAGGGCATCATACTATCCCGACATGGCAGAACTCATTGGAATTGGATACCAAGATGTCAAAGCATATGAAGCAGATCGCACAGAGAGACCGATCACCGACTACTTATTGGAGGAGTGGTCCCGTAGGTGTGCAATGACTAAAAGTCACAAACATGGTGACAATGATTTTACGCTAGAGGAAACACGCAAGAGCGGAGTCTGTCACAGAGGTACGCCGCCAGCTTCTCCGTCACAATATGGCGGGAAAACCGCTCGAATAGCTGGAGAGAAACAAAAAGCAACAGAGGGAGATTTCCATGAAAGTAACTTCCATAACCTATTGGCGATATTGCACAAGATGCAAAGAAGCGACATGGTGGATCTCATAGAGGAAATGTTCCAGAAAATAAAAAAAACATAAATAAGGCAAATGATTATACCAACGGCTCTGATGCGATTAAACTCCAACTGTTTTAAGTAACGGTCAGAGGCTTACTTGATCCATGAAGTGCCTTCAGTGAAGAGGGAAGAATAAAAGATGACATTTGAAATAATGATTATGGGTTTAAATTTTAATCATCATCGCCAAACGCAAGATATACACCTAGTGTAACAGATCATCATTAAATCAAGCAAAGAAGAAACGAAAACAGTTAATCGTTTAAGGCGAACACAGAAATTAAATTTCATAATGAAATCTTTAACGACTAGAGTCATGATTTTCACAGGTTTATTCGTCAAATCATCTCGTTAACAATTACTCGCGTACAATTAGAGTGCTCTTTCGCATCACTTCTACACTATTTCAAAAGTCCAAGCCTGCTCAGGATTGGTTCCCAGACATAACAGCTCATGAAATTGCTGATCATTTTTGTCGGTACTTTTTGAAGAAACATCATCGATATCCGAACAAGCCTGGACTTTATCGATGCTGATACACGCTATTGGTATCACTACAATGTGATTACAGGATATTTGGTAAAACTCAGACAGCACTACATATATGTAGCCTGTAATAATATCTGCCTATCTCTGAAGACTACGCTATACATTATCATCTTGATTTATCAGAAGTTTTTGACACAATTGACCACAACCTGCTATGAAACAAGAGAACAGACGCTGCACTACAATGATTGGAATCCATGACCATTGGCGGTCTTAACAGCAAACCTGTTCATTTCATTTTGGGTTACCACTAAGATCAGTGTTCTGCCATTCTTCTCATAATTGACATCTCTCTACCAGGTTAACTTTCACGTCAACATTGTATTCATCGTTATTAACATACAAACGGCAATCAGCTCTGCATGTCTTTTTCTTACTGGAATGCTTGATCTGTAGAAGTTCAATCGAACGTGTATTGCACATGTCAAAAGATCGACGAAAGTAGACAAATTACAACTCAATAACGTTAAAATGGAGGTCTTCTTTATTTGATCAAAACATTGTTGACCCCATTAAAATTGGTAAAAGCATTATGAGTCTCTAACATTTGATATATCTCAAAATTATGATGACATTTTGTCGGCATGCTACGATAATTTGGATATCAGGAAATACCTAAGTGGGAGAACCTGTGAGGAGACTTCATGTACGCCAATTTTGATGAGCCAGGAATAAGGAAAAGAATACATTACAAGTAGTGGAGTCCAAACTAGTCTACCTTACAAATTGTTGTACGAGTTTCCCGGCCGTAAAAAATTATATTAGTTGGTGTCCTTATAAACGGTAGCTAGAATTGTTTCCCGGTCCACAAAACCAGACAAAATACATCAAGCCCCTCCACAACAACTTCAGTGGCTACTAGTTCTATAAAGAATTATTTGTAAAATATCATGCTAGTAACAGGCAGAGCTCTCAACGGCCAAGTCCAAATCTGTATTCAAGATTTGCTAAAGCCCTAAAATCCCTAGTCTTGTATTGCGCTTGAAAGCCCAAACACAAGTCGAACGTATTTCACTATTAATTGAAATTATATAGAGGGACAGCTGTCTCTCCTACCGTGCGAAATTCGATAAGCGTCCATTGTTAACAGATATACCCGTGAATAAAATTAAAATTCATCAGTTTACTAAAGTAGATAACAGTAGATATACCAATTTCACATTGAAACCGAAAATAACATTATTTGTTGGTTAGAGTGTTATAATTTTTGTTAGTCGGTTGACTGATCTACCAGTATATTGAAACACATTGTGGCGTTTTCTATTTCAAAAGGTAACTAGAAAACCGGATTCAAATGTATTGATTTGGCTGAACGTCATCTTGTTCTTAATTCAATATTTATGAAGAGCTGTTTCTGGTGTATGAGGATCGTATCATTGCGGCTGTAATTGTCACATAGATTATGTTGTAAACTGGCTCAAGTTAATATTACCTTAAACATTAGAGGATGAAGTTAAACGGAAAGAAGTGTTTACTATCAGTGTTAGACAGCTAGATATCAATATTTTGTAAATAATATACTCTGCTTTTAATCGCAGTCTATTAGCCCTTGTCACCGGTAGGTTAGATTAGAGTTGCAGTTATTGCCATGACTGCATCGATATTGCAAAAGAAAACAAGTTTACTGGTTTAAAGTGCTTTATTTGTGAAATCACCTGAAAGTAGTGCATGTTCTTGCCGCGCTTGCTTCTCAAATTCCATAAATACTACCATTTTTAACCGTTTTCGTTTATTTGTTTATTATATAATTAACGTGGTGGCTAAACAAGTTTTCAAATATGTTGATTTTAGTCTAAATTTATTGAAAATTCACTATTTATAACTGTGTGCTGATGGAAAATATCTAGTAATGATTGATGAGATACTTTGTGTTCAAAATTTAACGTTACTGTCATTTGTAGCAAGTATTTTAGTATATTTTGGGTGAACTTACTTTTATTCTGCTTGAGACTGACGCTTTTTATCTTACTTATTTTTTTCGTTGGGTTGTAGCCTGTCAGGTTGGTGTATCAGTTAAAATAACATTTTAAATTTTGATGTGCGCATGCATCTTTCCTTTAAAGATATGTGCTTTATAGATGACAGTAACGAGAGACATACAAAGACATATATATTCAGACTCTCATATTTTTTTATGATTATCCGTTAATGTATAACGTAAGAGGGGTTATTTTGAAGGGCTAGTCGTGAGAAAAAATTCACCATCAACACGATTGGAACTAATTTGGGATAATTGAATGGTGAAGTAATGCTTATTTGATCTGCAAATGAAAGCTCATCTTTCTTTTTTAAGTTACACACTTGTTTATGAGTTATTTGTAATATCACGATATTGAGCTATAGCGCACCTAACATTTTTAAGAAATTTGAAAAATCTGAAATTCTAATTATCCCAAATTAGTTCCAATCGTGTTAATCTTAGAAAATTTTATCTTCCTTTTATCTTTGTTTTTATGGAAGTGTTAAGAAAAAGTTAAGGTTTTCACTTTTAATGCGCATATTACCGTGACAACTTATTAATTAGAAACCATATGTGAAGATGTTTGCCAGAATGCAATACTATATAATAACTAATAGAGGAGATTTGAGAATTTGATTATGTCATAATTGTCATTTTCAAATTTGACATTAGTTTCTCAATATTCTACTAGACTGTTGTGCAAGGTGTGTGGCAGATTACACTGGTACAAGCAAGTGTTTTGTACACGTAGATTTGACAAAATGTCCACTTTGCTATTTTAGTACAAATATCAATCAGACATTGTCGTTTTTAGTTGGATACAATAACTGGTAATCTACCTTATGATTATGTAGTGGAATAAAAATATGCATATACATGGATGCAGTGTTGGAAAGCTTTACTCATGAGTACTATTTCTAGCACGCATTTTGTACATCAGTGTAGAATTACACAAGTCAACTGGCAAAAGTGGCTGCGCTTGCTTGATTAGTCCCCACGGACATCGTCCGGGGGTACTTATAGGTTTGGCAATGTCCGTGCGTCCGTCCGTGCGTCCGTCCGTGCAAACAGATATCTCAGAGATGCCTGGAGCGATTTCATTCAAACTTGGTACAAGGTTTGCTTCATTTGTCATACATATGCACCTCGATTCCTTTTGTTATACGATCCAATATGGCCGCCGAGCGGCCATTTTATTATAATTTTTTCATGTACAGAGCCATAACTCAGACATGTTTCAACACATTTTATTGAAAGGAGGCACCGTGGACCGGTGGTTAGGGTAATGGACTCACTATCGGAGGATGGTGAGTTCAAGACCCGGTTCAAGTCCAGGTAGATCCAGAGTAGCGGATTCACTGTCGGAGGATGGTGAATTCGAGACTGTAGCTCGGTGTTGTGCCCTTGAGCAAGGTACTTTACTCCTCTGTGCTCCATTTGGTAGTGGGTTATGGGTACCTCATCCTGTAAATGGGCTAGCTCCTAGCACCCGTTGGATGATGGAAAAAAAAGAAAAGAAAGTTGGTACATGGACATTGACCTATGTCGTACAGATGCACGTCAATTAGATTCACGACATGATCCAATATGGCCGCATGACGGCCATTTTGTTACAATTTTTCATTTCCTTAGCCATTACTTTGGCATGTCTCAACCGATTTTATTCAAAGTTGGTAAAAGGACATATAGCTATGTCATACATATGCACATTTATTTGTTTTGTGATACGATGTAATATGGCTGCCATGCGGTCGTTTTTTTGTTTAGATTTAGCTCATAACACGAGATCACTTACTCAGAGCATCTGTATCAATCTCGCTTGTCTGTGTCTCAGATAATTTCAAGTTTAGTATCATCAATTTTCCACACCTCATAAGAAATATTCCACTCTCACCAGCTTATGGGGTTTACGTTTCCCAGCTTATTCGATATGCTAGAGCATATGGTGATTTTGTAGGGAGACATGACCATCTCTCCTACAAGCTGTTAATTCAAGGTTACAACAGAGCAAGACTTGTCTCTACATTCAAACGCTTTTTCGGCAGGTATCGCAAGCTGGTAGATAAATACAATATCCCATAAGCAGGTGAGAGTGGAATATTACTGATGAGGTGTGGAAAATTGATTATACTAAAGTTAAAATCATCTCTCTTGTCATATAGCCTAGTACCTATCTGACTTATAGATTGATACATGTGGAGCAGGATGCGCTTAATATTTTCGAAACACCTGGCATCACTACTTGCTCTTCTGGCCAGAGGTCCATATATCTTTCTTTCATGAATATGACTTTGTTTGTGTACCATCTATTTAATGTCTGTTCTGTGCTGTTTTGTGTCTATGTTTACAACTATTATCTTACGAATTATGACCTACTGTCATAGGATTATTGATTGGTATGATTGCGATTATTTTTCTCAGAGCATCCACATCAATGTCGCTGTTTGATTTATGGCAAACCGAATGACAAGAATGCCTTTCTCTCTATACATTGCATTGCTTTAATCGAGTAAAAGGCAAGGCAAGATGGTAAAACAGTATAATGGTTGCATTGGGGTGCCGATGGTAATACCCCGATTATCATCGACATGGCAGAGTTTGTTGCTGAAGAATGTTGACAGGTATATGAAGAATTCATCCTGAACAGTGTATGGTCAATGCTGTAAGTATGCCATACACTTACCAATGGATGTGTAAGCTATTATGTAATCTTGCTTCACTTACACTTCACTTCACTTAATTTTACAATACCATAGCCTTGCACAAAACAATACACTCGCCCTATATTTCCTTACACTTGTAATGTGAAGCAGATCATGTCACTCGAATCAATTAAGCATTCGAGGTTATATAATAGTCGTGTATTGATAACTGTCTGTCACCTGGCGAAGATCTTGTTGAATCTCAGTAAGTCCACAATATATATATATATATATATATATATATATATATATATATATATATATATATATATATATATATATATATATATATATATATATTAGAACAGATCACATTATTATTGTCCATTGGCATTAGTAATGACCCTATTTAGTTGGACATTAACAGTCTACATAACTTCATCTTCTCTTTATTGAATGAGTATTAACTTGTCCCACAGATGACACATAGAAGGGGTAACATCAGCACCTGCTTTACGTTTGTTTGTGATTGTTTTTTCCGGTATTATTGCAGCAAGTGGATGTTTTGTTTGAACCTGCATATAAGGAGCATTGGCATTATATATCACACTAACAGAGTTTTGTTTACAACGCTTTCTTATTGTTTATACACAAATAATACCGATACAACAACCATAATGGCAACAAATAAAACAATAATGCACAAAACAAAGTCTATGCCTTCTCGTCGATGAGAGCAATGACTTCTTTTTCAACTATTGTATGTGTTCACATCTAGTGATTCAGGTAATCATCATATAACAAAAGCAATATCGGCGAAGCGAAGTCTATCGTAAATCGTCTATCAAAATTATCATGTATCCATGCTCATATTGCCTCATCTTTTTCACATGTAACGTATGATATCAGTCGTTATATTTTACGGTAAAGACCTAGTCGAGATGTGTTGCATAAGCGTCGTAAGTCTTGGAGTGTTCCCGAACTAGTTGCAATGGTATAAAAAAGTAAACAAACAATATGGCCGCCCCTCTCTACTTACAATGCGATGCTGACGACCCAAAAATTTCAACGGCTTTGAGGAACAAGGATATTTCGGGTAGCCAAATAAGGAAATAATATAACGAATCTGGTAATAACATCAGCTGGTTCGTCTAATTTTTAGGCAAGGTCTAGCAAATTATTCTATCGGTGGCACAGCACAGTCAACCTCCGATCAGGTAGTGTGCACGTCGCGCGACACATGTTGACATGACAACTCTTGGTGTAAATACACAAAGTGGCCGACTCTCTCAGCTCCATTAGACGATTGAGTGCAATGAGTGGCACAATCATGTAAAATATGACTACTGACATCGTTACAACTCTAGACTTGCAGGATAAAAGATCACAGAGCATCTATATTGACGGCATTTGTAAGGCAAACTCATGGACACAAAGAAAGGTTGTTGGTAAATCAGTATTTTTAGTCTTGATTCGTATAAGTCGGTTTTCCAACTTTGCTTTGTAATGTGTTTATCTATTGTTGTTACTGTTGTTATTGACTGTCCACTTTTTGAGTTTACTACTGGTCATAATAAATATCTCTGTAAGAGAGGTTTTGTTACAAGTATTTGCGATTACGTTACGTAAGTGGCGTACGCGCATCCTTGTCTACGTGTGAATTTATCTGTTGCTTTGTGCGCCCCCGATAATGTTGCTGCATTTGTCTCAGACACATACAAAAAAAAATATTTACTTGAATTATCTTGATGTCTTTAATGAATCTTCAAGTAAGCAAGCAACCACATAAAAGTATCATGTAAGCAAATGCGTTTATATTAGAATATTTTGTATAGGTTCCATAGTACAAGAAGTACTTGCTATGATTTTGAAACATTAACGGAACTGTGTAGTCATTGTCCACACTCGTCAGGTGCCTTGACAAAACAATCTTTACAACCTTAAACTTAACTTTAAAGAGGCACTCCGACTTGGCAACATTTTTAAAACATTTGTTTAATGCCAACGGTCGATATTAGACATGGTGACTGCGCGCGGATCGCGAGATATCGATAAAAACATGTCCTCAAAAAAGTTAAAGTTTGAATTCCGCTGGTCCACCTGAATTCAGCTTCCGAACATAGAACGTTCGGCACTGGGGCCATTGTCAACTAAGCTATGGAGTACGAGTCTACGCTGACGCTGCTCTACGCCACAGCAGTACTACTCGCGTCGGTGAGCGGTCATGTCCCATGGGAGAAAGCCGAGTCCTTCTGACTCGGCAAAAAAACGAAAAACAAAGTTTGCTGATTCTACCAGAATTCGCATAGGTGACTAGCACAGATAGGTGCGGTTGATACATAGTATGCATAGTGGCCGCCACGTGGTATGCGCGCATACCACACGCGGCGGCCACTATGTATCGAACCATGCGTAACTGTGTGGCAGACGACCAAATGTAGTCATCAGAGGCAAGTAATATTTTACACGTAAAAAACTGATATCTATGTGGTATTGTTTAAAAATTTAATACAACTGATTGACAATAATGAAAGCGACAAAACTAAGGAGAAGTTTTAAAAAAGAATTACCAGAGGTAAAGGCATTGATAATGATGTATATAAAGTCATCGCAGTAGGAGGTAAATTAATTGCGTCATTCGAACGTTTTTGGACTCCTTAGAATATCGTCAATCAGCACAACAACACACTTTCGGGGGATTTCGGGTCACAACCAGAAACGATCGTAAAACTTCGGGATGTGAAAAATACGCTCGGGAAATGACATATTTTTATCAATATCTCGCGATCCGCGCGGAGTCGCCACGTCAAATATCGACCGTTGGCATTAAAAAATGTGTTTTAAAAATGTTACCAAGTGGGAGACCAGAACTGCTGCATCCTGTCTTACGAGATGTACAAACCATCTTATATTAGCAGGGCCAATTCTTCAGGAAGAAAATATTGAACGTTTTTTTTACCAATAAAACAAGAAATTCAAAATATAAAAACTCACAACCTGTACCATGGGACACGCATTTCACATCTCTTTATATCAAGCATCCTTTGAAGTATCAAAGTTTAATAAACGTTTGATGATGTCTTTCTGAAGTAAGAAAACTTAAGAGAGTAACAAATATTCACCTCACACTCATTGAACGACTATATCGAAAAACACTAACTACAGTCGACTACTTTATGCTGGTAATGACCCACTTTTAATGCCAATGCTGACTCTCTAACACTGCCTATAAACTCGCCTATAACTATTCGTTTCTTACTCGGCGTAGCCACGTAACTTATTTAAAACACAAAGGACTTCAGGTGTGTTTTACATTTGATATGTAAATTTCCACAATAAAAGTACCCAACATGTGCGATCTAGCCGTCGTCATTCATCAAGTTGATGTAAACTCGTAGTGGTTGGACCCGTTAAGTGAATAGAAAGAGCTGTAGCCAGTCTTCTATTGGTTGAACACAAACAATGGGTTTTTTTTAGTATAACGCGACACTGACGTCACTTGATTACATACTATCATCCTCTTATGGTCCTTCCAAATGAACTGTGAAAAACGTCGTTTGTGCGACAGTGTTGTCTTCTCTGACGCGCTGAAGCCATATAAGGAATTGGAAAGCCAAAGTGTATATCTGTGTACATGTGTTTCAGGTGTAAGTGTGACTGGCTGTTGGAACTTGTCAGACTATTGTCGTAGTCGGTAGATTCCTGGGTTACATATGCCCAATAAACAGAGGGAGGGTCTTCGTTGGCGTATTCATGGTTTTGGTTTTGGTTGCTCTTCGTCACATAGTTTTCATGTCAGCGGAAGCAGCGACAAGGGTTTTACGAAGTGCATTCTCCGGTGTCACTCAACTCCCGCGGCCGGAGTTAAGGTCTACTCTGTATGGGCAATAAAGTCAGTCAAGTCAACGTTCTAAGACTTTGCAAGTAAATTGGTTTTGTAAAAGCATTTTACCCACGTTAGTAGGATTTAAAAACCGTAGTATAAAAGAAAGTACCTTCACTTAGCTGCAACGTTCGTTGATACATTTGCAATCATTAAACCTTATTTACATATGGGATCAAATTTATTAGATTTTGCTTAAGGTAGCGGTACAGGCTTTTTTTGCACCAATTCTTTTCTCAGAGTTAATGTCAAGTTTCAAGTGTTAGAATCAATATATTTAGTTCAAATTTTCAGGATAACTCCCTTAGTTGATATTTTCTCTAAAGAATATATAAACTGTATATTTGTAGCCATGATTTTGAAATATGACACCAGTCAATATTAAAATTTAATTTTTCATATTTTTTTTACATATTTGAATTTAATAATAATTGGATAGTATTAATATTACCAAATTAGTTATAAATATGTTGACACTATTAATTGTAAGATTTGTACGGCAGGATTTGTAAATAAAATTTGTTTTTATGATTTTACATTGGTTTACATATCCAAAAAGTATTAAAAATTCTTTCAAATTTCAAAATGTGATTTTTCAAAAAGTACTTCAAATACAGGAAAATTATGCCGTACAAATCTTATCTCATTTCAAAAGTTGGATTAAATTGGTATAAAATTATGTAGGAAAACTGTTATTCTGTCAAAAATGTTTAAAACAAGCCATATTTGCAGCTCTTTTTTGAAGTCACAGGGCAGTCTTTTTGGTTAATCTCACTTTTGACACCTCTTTGACACTCAAAGAATCTAAAAATGCATTTACAATAGCAGTCACGCATTCTGAATGCAAGCACTGCCTTGTCAAACTTTCCTGAAAAACAGAAAAAAGTGACTTTCCCTTTTCAAACATTTTTTTTAAGCTAGGGGACCTCTACCATAGTTAATACACTAAGGACTCCCCAACTTCCTCTTATTTGGTCAGTTTTTCAGAAGTTCGAACGGGCTATAACTGTGCAATGCCTATTATTATTATATCTTTATTTCGGACTTGAGCGTCCATATAAAAGTCAAATAAGGCAATAGTATGAAAATTCAGTTACAAAATTAAATTATGGTTGGAAAGATAGAAAAATTGATTATATCTACATACATAATGCAATGGGTTTCTTTTTAAACAGACATTTAAACAAAGAGTAACTTATTCCAGTGTTTTACCATCTCTGAGTTGAAATACAATGATTTACATACATTTCGTACAATTGCATTGCTACTTTTCAAAAGTCTTTGTCTCAGGCTGTTAATCTGATTTCTCAGAAGAGCATCAAAGTTGCTAATTCTGTTAGATACAAACATTAGACTCGCGCTGCTCCGTTTCTCATAACCCAATAACAGTCGTGCAGCAATATTGTAAGCAACTTTCAATTTTTTCAAGACATTTGCAGAATAGTTATTCCATATTGGTCCCCCATACAACTGATAACAATAGGCTTTAAATAGAATGCATTTAACATGAAAAGTACACATGTGGAATTTTTTTCATTAGCATATTCGCTACTACGTAAAAATATCTCGTCTGCCGCTCAATGTCATCATCATCTCTGAAATGGTCAGTTAACACGAACCCTAGATGTTTTTTTCTTAACAACAAAGGTTAATTTAACCCCGTTCAGATACACACATGGAATGCGCCGAATCCTACTGTGATTCGCAAAAACGCACATACAGTGACCCCAAATGTCTAGTTATTTTATTCCACAGAGAAGGTTGACTACTTTTATATCTTAATAGTTTTATTGAAGTTTATAACTGACGCTCTAGCCTTTACGGCAACCTTAAAGTAAAAAGATAAGTGAACTCATTTGAGCTGATAGCATGTGTTTGTCTCTGTGTCTGTACGTCTCAGTCCGTGTAGTCAGAATAATAATCGCGATACCGTATTTCGGAAACAAATGGAAGATCCACCCGGATACATTCAATAAAAGATGCTGAAAACCGTTAATATTACACTACGAAAAGTGTTGAATGTCAGCTTTAAATCTCTGCAATCATATCAATGTATTATGATAATATTTATGCGTTTATTTGGCTAACTTGGTTAGCTTTCTTGGCAGAGGAATACTGCCGTCTCTCTTTTTCTTGATTTTAATCTTAAGTTATTTTGGAACAAAGTTTTCGAGGCATTCTGCCTTGTAAACCTCAGATAAGCATTGATATTGTCAGTACAATACTAGTATATAAATTAAGATCACTTCCCAAAATTGCAATGTTCGAACACCGTGACAGTTTCAGAAAACAATTTTTAATTAACAGTTGTTCATGTGATAACCGACCTGCTTTTCAGTAATGGTAGGCTGCAGAGGAAGCACTTTTTAGTCGCTGTAAAGTAAATTGTGTCGCTGAAGAAACTGAAGGTCAGACTCCCTCTACTACAATGTATCTTCGAAGGAATTTGCCTGCAAATGAGGGGCAAGATAAACTGTTTTATACGCGAATTGTCATAAATTTCATAAAGTTGCGGAAAATATATCATTCTCTCGTAAATAAAAATACTTCATGTACAGTAACTAAAAATTACGTTATGAACTTCTGCTATTCTTTTGGAAAGCTTTACAAATCAGATAGTATATCAATCATTATGAATGACGTCCGACCTGCAACCGTTACGACTGCAATCAGTGTGAATATGATCTAAGCGATTCCATGTAGAAAAATATCTACAAAGGTGTGTTCTCATGTTCTCAGATAACGGTATTTTCGCCCTCGAGGTCTGTTATATGAAGAATGAAATAACAACCTGTGTGAATTCCTTTCGTGTGTGAAAAATAAGCTCTTACCGTCAAAGTTAAGATGTGATTTCTAGAGCGACAGTGATGTAACGCTTATTCCTACGTTATTGATTCCTTACTAAATTTAGACCAGATGTCGCTGTGGAACTCTTAACATATGTGCATAATGCCAGTTGGTAGTTTGGATGCACATTTTGTCATTCATTCATTTATTGATTCATCATTCATTCAGGCTGACAGGAAAGCATTACTTTGATCTACGTAAGTAAGCATTGCAATTGTAAAGTAATTTGTGTTACTATAATGACATCGAGGATAATTTATGTAAAAAAAAATCATTTCTTAATGAAATATATGTGATGTCTATGTATCAACACATGTACAGAAATCATCGTATGTAAGATTGATGCACACAAGTTTTGAATGGATGAAAGGATAGAGACATGACGTTTTGTCTGCAAGCTTAAGCTGAGTGTGTGTAACAGCTGCCGCAAAAATTGCGTAAAATTCAGGTAAAGAAAAGTATTTCCGAATATTTTCGCTGATAATTATTAGAAGTGTATACCTACCAATCTGTATTCCGCACTGCCAGCAATTGACGTTTAATATATTCTTGAAGAATTTGCCTCGAAACAGATTACTTGGAAGAGAGCCTTGCGTTTTACTTGTCACCAGACCTTGTATGAGATGTGTTGATCGCACAACAGTCACTTGTGGTTCGATACACGGCAAAGGCAGCTGTAAGCATGGAATCCAATCTTTCCAACCCTAAAAGCGGTCCTCATTGTGCCGGCTATCGAAAACAATCGAACAGGAACTACACAGATGAAGTAGCATGATTTGAGTAAATCTGTACTGATCGGTTTTTAGCGCCTACATTTTCTTGAAAATCGTCATGAGATACAAATAGATATATTCTGTCGAATGATGGACTGAATTATCGGCAAAATAGATTTCTTCTGACTCCAATGTGTGATTTGGTCGGTCGAGAATAAAACATTTATGTTCACAAGTGGAAATTCTGACTTCTAACAGTACATAATCAGGAAAGCAAATGTTGTCTGAGGGCGCTTTTGCCATAACTGGAAATAGGAATACTCATAGTTCAAGCAATGGTGGATACTGTCATTTATCATACAATACTTTAGAAGGGTTACGACCTCATTTTTTATCAGATAATTTATTTTGAAAGGGCCCTATGTTTGCTCTGTATTGTCATAATAGAAATAAATCTAAACACCGACATAAGAAAAATAAAGATTAATATAGGAAGAATAATCAATCGATGCACAATTTGGAAACTTGCACCGGGTCTAATTTTAACGAACAACTTTTAACCATTGACTGACTTAATGCACGGGTAGACGTCTTCAACGTTTGCGGCAATAAACATCGGAAAATATTTGTTTCGCAGAAAATGTTATTTGTAACTTCGTATAGGTGGCCTTTGAATTAGGCAGACAAAATTAGCCAATGAGAGAATATCTTCATGAGGTATGTCTTACACTGTTCTATCAGCAAGACAGGTCATAGCTGACCCACTGTTGCAATTTTTTCTCGGATGGTGCACATTCGTATTTAACCGGAATGCCGATAACAGCGTGTGAATGACATAGTGGCACTCGACATTATTTTTTTCTGGTGAAAAAAAAAACTATGATATTCGTGCCATGCATTAGTGTTGAGCTTCTTCGGCTTGGCTTTGATGTCATTATGATTGACATGTTCATCGTCGCATTTGCTATGGTTACTCTATGCCATGTGCTGGGGACGTCAGATCCATTCGGTTATAATTAACAGAAGCTAATCTGACATATTAGTAATATTGTAATGGTATGACATTATAAAATTATCTGGTATTGACAAAGCTTAAATGTCATAAGCCATAACGTAAAGATGTGTGTTAATCGCTTAAAACGTGCCATGTTTGCCACAAGATCAACTTTTACACAAAGAAACTTCTGAGTATTTTTTTTGTATACAATTTTAAAAAGTAATGTATCTGTTCATCGGCTATCAATTAGATAAAGGAACATAAGTATACTTCAGACCAAGAAATGTTTCAGTAAGATTTTCTTTATGTGTAATATCCATAGGGAGAATTCGCGCCTCGAAGTCTGCCGAAATGCTGAGAAAAGATTAGGTCAATTTACTGACTCCCAGGAAGATAATTTTGTTATTACGGTAGAGTTGAATATTATGGTAACTAAGAAATTAAATGGGGAACTTATAGAAACGGTTGCCGTAAAGTTTGATAGGGAGACAGTGCCAATCAGGTACACTATTAGGTAAAATGGACAGGGAACAATGAGGGTTTAGTCAACACAGTCTGAAGTAAAAGGGTTTCTAGCGCCCACTATTATTATCTTTGTATTCGAGTCAGGGACAAGTAGATGCATAGATTGATGTAATGGTCAATGTACATATTTGGTAATAATGTGATCCTATTTTTGTTTGTTTTTGTTTGATTGTTTTGTTGGTTGCTTGGTCGGTTGATTGGTTGGATTTTTATTTTTTGGAAGAAGAAGCTGAGACTTCTGTGCGTTGGATAGAAGGCAAATAACAAATCAAGCATGCCGTAGAACCGAGTGCCCCAGGAGATCAATTAATTACTTAGATTGTGACAATCCCTATGGACTATGAACAGCTGGGTCAATAGATATTTGGTTATAAGTTATGAAATCGTTCAAGGCATTCTTGATATTATATGTTAAATGTGTTTAATGGAAAATACGTCGCGTCTCGTTCTAACTAGACTGATATTTTATCGAGGTTTAGTTTCAGTCTTTTCATTGTGAAAGGTATTTGTACGTAGTCAGTCCTCGCCGGGCATCGGTGGTATATGTACCATGGGACCACATTGTAACGATTGTATAATTGAAGACAAACACGCCGGTAGATTTGAGGTCAGTGACCTCAATCATTTTATTGTATCCAGCTCTATGTTGGTTGACTCCAAACTGTTTGTTTTGAACCGTATCCATATCGTACGTAGTCTTGTCCTCGCCAGACGTCGGAAGTACCACGGGACCTTGAAACTTGTTTAATTGAAGACGAACACGCCGGTAACATTGAAAAGGGGGACTCCATCTGAACTACATATTCAGCGTTCGGATACAATCGCTTAATGAGAATGAATAACATTTCTAATTTATTGCAATCCGACAATACCATGACGTTTTACGTAATCTGTCTTTTCTCTATAATATTTCCACGCCTACTTTGTTTTGAAAGCAGTCTGAAGCTGCGTAACAACAAACATTACAATTCTTGATTCTAGGCACTGGAAAATTAAATCAAAATGGATCTGGTATAGTAGAGGGTGCCAGTCTCTAGTTGAGGGTCCCTTTACCCTTAATACAACAACGTTAGTAACACGTTCATTGACTCTAATATATAAGAACACATTGCCATTGTAACTTATAGGTTACGCTGAGAGAGAGAGAGA
>LD346208.1:23275-37154 GCA_001465055.1 Ptychodera flava
ATTCCACACACAAGGAAGATCAATATTATAGGAATACTTTTCAGGGATAAAAGAAAAATCGTGTTTTTGACTCAAAATACCAAAACAAAGGCGGAAAGCTACCTTAATCGCCCGTTTTCCTCGTGTTCTGTGGCACACGTAAACGGGCCGACTAAAATTGCACAACGTAATTGCTCTTGTGTTTTGGTCAGGGTGAATCTCCGCTATTTCCTCGGTGGTATCTGCTTTATCATATTGTGACACAAAACGTTCAATATAGCTGTCATAGTCGAAAATATCAGAATATTGAGCAGCGTCCATGTCTGCTCTCCAGGAGCAAAACATAAACTGAGAACTTTAGCGAGGGCAGTGCGAGTGGTGAGAACGTCATGAACAATTAATTGATTTCAGCCAATGACATTAATCTCTAAGCGTATGAAACTAAAATAAGCCAATCAGAAAATAATAGCCCATTCAGCACCACCTGCGCTTGCAAAGGACGATTAGAAAAAAAGACGGGAGCCTGTATAAAAGAGCCAATCAGAAAACAGTTTCCTTCCTCACAGACGCTCTTTTTAGTACTTGGTTCTAATTCACATGTAAATGAACGGTCGTCATTCAAGTGACATTCGAAATGATGGCAAAGGCAGCCATCGCAATTCTGGCCAAATTTGTGTGTTTGTCGTGGTGTAAGTCGGTTATCACAACTCGTAACGAGTGACTTTTACAAACTGATGACCAAAAGTGTTGTGATAACAACCGTAAACGCACCGTTACTCGTGCGATAACCTATACTTATGTCCGAGTTATTCATGATAGAAATTGTAATGAAACTGTAATAACAATAGATGAAAGAAGTATATCTTCAAACCATCAGGTTTTGAGATCAGATGCAGTTAATACACATCATGATTTTGTAAACTCACATCATGATTTAGTAAATTCACATCATGATTTAGTAAGCATGCAAAATGATGTCAATGCACATCGTGATTTAGTAAACATTCGTTATGATTTGATAAATGATGAATAAGATTTGGTAAATCCGAATTTTGTTACAGTAAATGGACATACTGCTTTGATAACTGGGTGTAATGATATGACAAATGCACAAATGATATATGCTCGTTGACTTGTAAATTATCATAAGGAAATGATAATATGAGGTTATCCCTCGATATCACCTCTTGGTTGGGTCGTATTGCTGCGAGTGCGCCCACAACCGCACGAGCAGCAATACGACCCTACCAAGAGGTGATATCGAGGGATAATCTCTTTATCATATACCTAGGCCCACGTTATTGAATGAATAAATATCGTATATTGAAATGTGATACGTTTCACTGTGGTTTTTCTTGATGGACTACATTTGTTTGCGGCATCTTGCTAAGGCGGATTGATATACAAGCGTCTGTCGTAATCTATCAGCTGGCTCATTGTCAATTTTTTACAGTTGAGCAGAGAAATGCTTGAACTCTGTCATCAAACATGTAGGATATCTACCGAATCCGTACGGTACATGCAAGTGTTGTGTTTGGTATTATTTTCCAGAACGCATTTACCATGAATACATGATATTTTTGAAAGTTGTGCTTTTGAATTTGCCGGTCCTCTAGCCCTGCGTACGATGCTGTGTGTTCCGCTACAGCTAATAGCCCCGCTGTGGTGAGCGGGGCTATTAGCTGTAGCGGAACACACAGCATCGTACGCAGGGCTACCGGTCCTCCAACATGTCCGATTGCACTTTTGCTTGTCGTCTGCGCGTCTGTGCTTATGCACGGACGGAACAGCTGGTCTGTCATCGATCTGTCAGTGCCTGTACGGTGTGATGCTCTGCTCTTTAATTTGTTCAAATTGGTAGCACTACTAGCAGTTTAATCTGATATCGACACATGTGTTTTATTTATTAACCCCGCATTTCCCTATGCTTCAAAACCCTGCCACTTTTGGAGATCGGACATTATATCGTAGTCAAAGTCAAAATCATAGACTGGCACCATGGTTTGTTTTGATTAGGGCGCCACCATGTAAGTAGTCCGGTATGCAAATCAACAGGCCGTATCAGGCTTTGTTATGTAAATCAACAGGTCGTATCACTTTTTCATATGCAAATATTCAATTGAATGAAAAAAGACGCGCAGATCATTCCTTTCATATGCAAATCAACAAGGCGTATCACTTTATTGACATGCAAATCAACATGATAAATCATGTCACTGAACTCAGTACAGACACAATACAGGGCATAGGTATATGATAAATGCATTTATCAATGTGTCAGATGAACCTGATAGTAGAATAAACGCACACCATGCTTTAATAAATGCTCATCACGATATGGTCTTCGCCAAAATTGATTTGCTGAATGCACACTATCATTTGACAAACGAAAACAGTGAACTGATAAATGCCGATAACGATATATCGATGTCGTTAATGCACATTGCAATTTGATAAATGTGCACGCCGATATAATAAGCGGGGTTCATGGTCCAGGAATTAAGCATACAAGTACTAGCAAAATAAAAAAATGTACCACATTTTACAGCAACGGCCGGTGTTCACTGTTTTAGCCACTTCGTTCAAGTCTAACCAGATAAACATTCTTAGATAGGAAACTTGCTTAAAATGCGCAAATTAGATTTTAGTTGATGTTAAAACGCCAACAATTTTCAGTTATGTTATGTCAAAGTATTTAAAATGGACAAAAGAAGTTTTGCTAATCTTTGTCAGGTCAATCGAGATGCACATGTATCTCCATAACCAAGAAAGTTCAGCATTGTCATAAAATTTGTACAGGACCCTGAAATCTGTTATGTATATTTTCTTTATTAATATTTTATGAAGATTCTTAATATCTGATACTGTTATTCTGTGAATATCTGATTTCTAAACATATAATTATACAAATCAGTACTAACTATGCAAGTTACACCTATCAAAAGCTAATCAGGTCTTCCCAGTCCCAAAACTAATCTATGTATATTAGAAAATTAGATTCAGATAATAACTGTTTTTTCAAAGATATTGCACCAACAGACACACACACGGAAAGACGGACAGACAAATACAAAGACGGACATACATAAAGAATGAAAAATATTGGTACGACAATATATAGCTCATGTGAATGAATCTGCGCGTGCGCTAAAATCGCGTCACATCTACATAATTTATCCAAGTCCTCTTTATCTAACTCCCCATCCTCCCTTGCTACGCAAGTAATCAAATGTAAGTTACAAAAATACAATATTATTTCAAAATAAATTCATGCTTAATTGAGCAATCCACATCTGGCAAAACCTAATCAGATCTAGTTTCACCACTGAAGATGCCATGAACATATACCAAATTACGACACATTTGATGGGGAAGTCTGAGAGCTTTCATATAAATTATCACACATACACGCTCGTTTAACATTTCGGAATATTCGTTTGGTGTCATGCTTTGCCGTTCATAGAACTGCATTTCTTACATTCCATGCATTTGACAAGGAGGCAGGTTCGAACATGCTTCTATGTACAGTCACTTTAGCTATTTTTGCCGGGTAATTCGTTTGAGAATGCAATTAATGTTTCCGTGCTGAACCCGTGTTTGATATGCGTCGGCCATGCAGCCCATATACCGTCAATTACCACAAATCCTGAGAGCGTGGCATATCTACTTGTATCGCCGGTTGTTACGGTTACAGGACGCGGTTACTTATCGATTTCTGACATGAACTCCAAGTGACCACCAAGCAACTGTAGTCTGTTTCCCTGACCCGTTTGTACCGCTGCCTGCGCTGCTAACGTAAATAGGGTCAAGTATGGGCTGTTGTAAGCTTGGCTATCACTGCTCAATAGTACGAGTGCAGTGATTGCGTTTTATTTATTTCAAACTTGGGGCTACCTTCGAATTTAAACTTCGTATGCCCATGGACTAACTTTAAGTCTATAGTTTCCCGAATCAAGTATCCTATGTCGCCATTAAAAGAAAAACGAAAATCATTTAGTTTTGAGTCATTGCCGCTCATGCCACAGGTCACCATGGTCGCCAGGTCACCTCTTAGAAAAAATGATAGACGATAATCGTCATATCAACAGTAAATACCATCATCGAAAAACAGATTTAAAAGTGAACAAACAACCTCCACGTTCGATGTTTCATCATCTTACTTCCGAGCTTGCCACTGTGGAGATGTGCTGATCACATGATCTTGTCAAGTGACTGTGCTCATTAATATGCAGTCTAAATTCTGACTGAAACATTAGTTCGTACCTGACCCTATTTTCTTTAGCAGCGCAACCAGCGTAGAAATTGACCAAGGAACAAGCCTGAGACTACAAGTAACCGGTACTTTTAAGTCGACCTTTAAAAGTCGTCTTTTCATGCTTGCTTACGTTTCATCACTGAAATAACAATAAGAGCTAGTTCCTATGAAGGAAACGCAACGAAGTCATATATAATGGATCTCTTCATAAAGTTGTTAGTAGGGTATATATCCTGGTGCCGTCTATTCAGTGTTGACCCGGTCATTTGCCTTGAAGGCAAGCCAAAGCGCAGCGTCGAAACCGTATTTCATTTCGACTTGGCGAAGCTATAATAGAGGCTATTTTAATAACAATGGGAAACCATCTTGGCATGTCATGACATATCTCCACTGCTTCATTGACCTCGAATTCACCGTTACGTTTAAGGAGTGCCAATATTCTACTTAAAAAGTTTTCCCATAATTCCCTATACACCGTCACACGCAAGGCTTACAGTATAATCATCAACGATGTATGTTATTCAATGTTGGTTGATTTTGTGCCTAACAGTATCATTGACAGGTAAGTTCACCTAGAACTGGTATTCATGTAGACAGTAAGCATACCGCCGTTTTTATATTATGAATCGAGACCGTGTATTTGTTCAGTACTTTGCTAAAAGTTTGTGTCTATTTTCAAGTTGGCTAGGAAAACGCCATTAACTCTTCGAGGTACCATGAAAGGGTTAATTCTGATATAGTGGAAAAATAATCTTTGAAAGAGGAGTTGGATTTTAAAAATTAGGTACGGGTCACTTAAAAGGTTATGCCAAAGATGTTGCAGTGACACCGTATTTGGAATGATATCCGAACTTCCGGTAATTTGAAACTGCAAACAGCTGAATTCTCATTTTGAATGAGGAAATATATCTGACTTTCCTAATGATAATTTCGCCGATGGGATGTACTCAACATGTCAAGGTGGCATCAATAATCTCAACTTCATAAAGAAAAGCTAAGATTTCATCATATTAGCACTGGGACATGTTCAGTATTTAGGTAACACACGGCACAGTTTATTTTTTTTCTTTTTACATCCGGGTTCAAGCAGTCAAATCATAGTAGTAAGTAGTAGTAATTGTTTATTATTGTGACTTGCAACTCTATGAGTTGTTTAGCCCAATGGGCTTATAAGTCACCAATCAATTAACCTTTATACAGTACAAACAGTTGAAGGTGTCAAAGAAGCACAAAAAATATACAAATGAGTGAGAGTGAGCACGAGATGAACGTAAAGGCATTACATATACAGAACTTCTCTTCGTCTATAAAATGCTTTTTCAATAAATTTTGCAAACTGCCTAACAGGCTCAGAAAACAGGTATTTAAGTTTATCTATGATAGGTTCATCCCTAATTGTGTCCAGAATTGATCCAATGTACTTATGTCTTAACTGATGATATTGATGACAAACAAATACAAAGTGGCATTCATCCTCCACAACATTCTCATCACAAAATTTACAGATACGATCTTGCAGTGGTTCATTTCTAAACCTCCCTGTCTCAATGCGAAGGGGTAAAATACCCATACGAAGTTGAGCTAATAAAGACCGTTGACTACGACTTAAGTTAAAATTTACATATTTTTCAACTTTATACAATGATTTAATTTTCATATAAGTACGTAATTTAGGTTTATGTTGCATAATTTCTAACCACTCTGTTTGGCTATGTGACAAAAGCTTGTCCTTAAATAATTCTAAATCCAGATCAAAAAGGATCTGTTCATCCAAGTCAACCTTTTGCAGGATTCGATAAATATTTAACGACCAATTATTACAATTCAAGGAATGATCCCACAAAAATACTTTCTTTGTGATTTTGTTACCGTCAAGACTGGATAAATGTTTCCATAGTTTTAACATGTTGATCCATCTCCTTGTAATGCACGAGTGCCATCCTGTATCACCCGTAACTGCAGGATGTGGTGAAAACCTATGAGTTCCCAAAAAGAACCTCAGAGCTCTGTTTTGAACTGCCTCACATGAATCAAACTTTTGAAAACCCCAAACACCTGAACAATAATCAAGAATCGGGAGTACAAAGGCTTCATACATTTTTGTGTATGTTTTGAATCCCATGTTCTTTAACCTCTTGAACCTTGCAATTAACGCGCCAAGTGCTCTATTCGCAGAGTCCGCAATTACCTTGGCAGTGATGGTATAATCAAGAAATTCATGAACGACTATACCTAAATATTTATACTTTTCTGCATAACCTAATAAAATCTCACCTGTATGAAAATTTACAGTACTCCTTAAAGTATTCTTTCTGCGAAAATGCATAACCTTAGACTTTGTGTCATTGATACTTAGTTTCCATTTGTTACACTAGTCATTAATGCCATTCAACATCATTTGCATATCATTCTCGTTATCTGACAAAATAGCAATATCATCAGCGTACAACAAAATGGAGATACTAGTATCAATATCTAAATTAATACCTCTGTTCATGTTTTTAATTTCTAAAGCTAAATCATTAATGAACAGAGAAAACAAGGTTGGGGATAAGTTATCACCCTGTCGAACACCTAGGTCAGTAACAAACCAGTTTGTATGAAATAAATTTAATTTAACAGAAGCAAGCGTATCTGTATACATGGCTCGAATAGACTTGTACATTTTCCCATCAATACCGTTACAGAGAATTTTATATAATAATGTGTTACGATCGACTTTGTCAAAGGCCTTACGTAAATCAATAAAAGTTACAAAAGTAGAGAGGCCATGTACTTGCCTATTTCGAACTATGGATGATAACACATATATGTGATCCTGACAACTTCTTCCCTTTCTAAATCCATTTTGTTCATCAACTAGCATATCATTAATGTCCAAATGCTTTACAATCCTGGTATTTAAAACGGAACTATACAATTTAGAGACGGTTGACAAAATACTGATACCTCTATAGTTCATCGGAACCCGAGGGTCGTCAACCATATTTTTTGGAATCGGACAAATGAGAGACTTTTTCCAACAACTTGGAATTTTCCCAGAGTCAAAAATAAGCTGAAAAAGATGAGTTAGAACGCTAACTGAGTTGTCATTTTTTAAAACTTCATATGGGATTTTATCAACTCCAGCTGACTTGCCATCCTTAGCTTTTCTAACAACTGCTTCTATTTCTTGCGTAGAGAAATTTCTATTCAATTCTCTATTCTCAATATACAAGGGATGGTCATCAAGATTATCCTCTAAAACTCTCTTGTGATGCAACATACGTATATAAAATTACCTTGAACCTGGTTTTGGTACAGCTTTGAGAAATCTTTTTCCCACTTTCTTAGAACATAATTAGGGTCACAATTAACATTGCCAATATTGTCATATACTTCCATATGAGTTGACCTACGTTTTCTTGGGCCAATTTTGTTAAGATATTGCCAGAAACCCCTTGGATTATCAGTACAAGCTGCTTCAATATCGTCTACTAAACCGTTTCTGTACGCACGCTCACAGTAACGAAGTTTTTTATCAAAAACCTGCCTTGCATTTTTAAAATCACGACGCAAACCCGTTTTAATCAAACGGGGACCCTGGAAACGAATATACGCACGTTCTTTATCCCTCATATCACTCCATAAATCATGCAACTCGTCGTTCCAATAAGGCTTTTGGTGACGCAACTTTTTCTTAAGCCCGTGTGAACAGTTGTAAGTAGGGAGAACCTCATTCATTTCTTTAAGGATACAATCGCACAAGCTATCGTAAATATTGTCCACTTCCAACTGTGTTTCCCGACATGTTTCAATTTGAGAAATTATCTCTAGCAACGCTCGGCGAGCGACAACAGAACCCATAAAATTCAGAGAAACGCTTTTTAAGTGAAATCTTTCACCTGTCGAAGCCTTTGATCATAAATCATAAATGCCTGTTCTTCGTTTGATACACCACAAGTGTGTTTCGAAAAGTTGCTGGATTTACCTTTCAAAATTATTTTTGTCTGATATTATACGAGTATTTTAATACATCACAAGTCACCAGAAATTTGTGTTATGAACCGTGTGCAGAATGTACATTAAATATTTTCACCTTGAATACTCAAATGCCTTCCCTGTAATGGCGTAAGTAGATGAATACTGCTTGGAGAGAACGGTATCACTCCAATCGCCAATGGGTTCATGTCATTCACACAGACGCTTCGTAAACCATAACATAGATATTAATCGAAGACAAAGATTCTCCAAATCATACATATCAATATAGCGACCACTTCTTCAACAAAACATCGGTAAAAGTTTGATTTCTTAAAGTCAATAACTGCCTAAGTATGCTCTCGTGATTTTGGATTCTCTTAACAGTATAGATAAACGTTCCTGAGTTATAGTTCAATGAACGCCTGTCTTTCCTTTTAAGAAAATGTAAAATCACGAAGAATATTGAGTCAGGTCTTGACCTTAATCAACCCAACTTTAATTAACATACGTTTTGTTCAAATGTTGGCTGATATCATTTTCAATAGATGTTTCCATGTTCAGACGCAAAATCCCATAATTGTCGGTATTCCGCTTCATAACTGACTCTTTGTGGATATGTTGGAGGAAAGATTTTATTTATGATAATTCTATTTAGTTTCATCGAACCTAAAAATTAATGTCACGGTGATGCTCAACACATCTTTAAAGAACTTAAAGGTTTTTATTATTATCTTTATTAATCCTCGTTGGGAAATTGGATTGCTCGCCACAAAAATAAAACAGAAGCAAGTCACCACAAATGAAAACTACTTAAAAAACATAGCACTAAAAATACATACATAAATATATAAAATCTATGACACATGACGTTGGTAAAACAACAATCACCTGTCTTCAGGTTCTTAATCTGTACGAGAAAGTTAACCTGAGTTATAATCTCGCAATAACCTAATTCGACAGGTCAGGATATTATAAATTAGTAAATACTATCAATATTTCAAAATAAATTATTGATTTTTAAAGTTAGTTACGGATCACTTTAAAGGTTATGTCAAAGATGTTGCAGTGACACCGTATTTGGAATGATTTCCGAACTTCCTGTAATTTGAAACTGCAAACAGCTGCATTCTCATTTTGAAGGGAGGAAATATATCTGACAGCCCTAATGATAATTTCGCCAGTGGAATATACTCAATAGTCAAGGTGGCATCAATAATCGCAACTTCATATTAGAATTGGGACATGTTCAGTTAAAATAGTTCCGGTTCACTTTCAGTCCAGTGATGACTATGGGGTCAGCGACGTCATCAACGAGTTACCAGTGAATCCCATGGAGCGTGCAACGTTCGATATACGAGGCATGTAATAACAAGAATTACTGCACAAAATTTTATGAAACTTTTCACAGATGACGATCTCATAACATTATGATGACACTTTGTCAATTATCTGCTCATTTGCATATTACTCAACTTTTGTTATTATTGACATAACTCTAAAATTCCTGCACCACACTTGATGATACGTGCAACAAATATGGATCTGATATATATCTAATAAAACTTAGAAGCATTGGCTAGTGTCAAGTAAATAAATAGTTCATTTGCATATTTATGAAGTTTTATCATTTGTCATATAATTCCGATATAACTGCACCAAATTTGATAAATTCTGCTGTAGATACTGATCTTACTGATGTCTAACTGTGGTGTAAAGCACTTAGTAGTGTCAACTTAATGAAGGGTTCATTTGCATATTTAATGAACTTACATATATGAAATCACAGCACCCAAGTCAGTGCAATCTGGTACAGATATTGATCTGATAAATATAATTGTACTGACAAGCATTTGGCAGTGTCAAGTTAACAAATAGCTCATCTGCCTATTTTATGAAATTTCGTATTTAGTCATATAACTCCGAAATAACTGCACAAAAATGTGATGAAATCTACTGCAGATACTGATCCGACAGATAGCTAATTGTGGTGTAAAGCATTTAGTTGTGTGGAGTTACGTTAGGGCTCATTTGCATATTCAATGAACTTTGTAATTAGTGATATTACTCCAAAATTTCAGCATTACATTTGATGAAACTTGCTACAGATATTGATCTGATAAATATTTAATTTTACTGAGAAGTATTGGGCGTGTCAAGTTAAAAATTAGCTCATTTACATATTAAATAATGTTTTGTAATTAGTGATTTAACTCTAAGAGTACTGTGCGAAAATTGGTGAAACCTACTACATATGATGATATCTGATTGTTCTTATTACACGCCTCACACGGGTGTCGATTATGTTGGCATGAATTTGGTTTATTTACACTAATATTGAAAACCATAATACAATTAATCCTCGTCAGAGTTAGTAACTCTGGCAGTAGACCGTATACACGTGTAGTCTTATCAGAAATATGTCTTACACTCCGAGTCTTGTGCTCAATTGAACTGTTGACAGAATATACAATGTCTGTCTTTGTTCTTGTGTTTTGGATAGTGATTATATCCTGAGGACTGCAAATGTTGCGTAACATCTCCTTGCTCGTTGATTTGTCACTTTGATATAAGACAGGTCAAAAGTACAATTGTTTTACACAACTTCATAACAGTCAAAAAGTATGCAATAATTCATGTCATTCTGTATTATTTCATGTGTCCAGTAGTGTCTGATAAATGTCAATACATGTCGAGTCATCAGCAGTCAATTTCAATGCCCGATAACTAAGTTTGTAATTTTGTCACACTCAAAGTCATTCCTTCCATTCAGTGGTCACACTAGTAGGTCAAGTTGTTCTGTTGAGTATAAATGCTAGAATTTTCTAGTCTGTTTACTGACTATTAAAGAATCTGTTGTAAATACGTGAGCATATTCAGTTCATATCTGGTTTTTATTTTTATGAATATCAAGAAATGGCATTTTGGCCAATTTTGACAATTTGCTGTTTGGTCTCCCTACAGAAAGTACCGGTTGCGTGGCATATCAACATGTACGTGTCGTCGCTATGTTATGGTTGCTGTACGCGGTTACTTATCGATTTCTGACATGAATTGCAAGTGACTACCAAGTAATCAGTGCTTTAAAGTCCACCTCATAATGTCGTCTTTTTGTGCATGGTTTACATTGTATTTTTGAAATAACATTAATAGTTGGAATGAAGGAAACGCAACGAAGTCAAATATGATTGAATTTTTGTAAGAGTGTGTTTAATTCTGTCTCTCTTGTACATATGAAGCTGGAAGTAGGGTATATTGGACAATAGATTCTTTCTGGCGCCGTCTAGTGGTCTCTTGAATGTTGACCCGGTCGTTTGCCTTACACGTAAAGGCAAGCCTAGGCGTAGCAGCGTGACCTTCTTTTCATTTTTATCGTCTCTTTCAACTGGGCGAGGCTTTTGAAGAGGCCATTTTTATAACAATTGGAAACCACCTTGGTATATCATGACAAATCTCCACTGCCTCATGAGACCAATTGCAAGAATTAACCGCTTTGTTTTGGGATATATTTCAGAAGACTTAGTGTAGTAAAAGCTGAGAACTTGAAAAAAAAACACGTATCTTTTGCCAAAATTACTAAACCATAAATGTCGCGAATTAGTTTTGACATATGTAAAATAAGACTAATAGCCTACACGTACTTAAAAGTTCTCCCATAATGCCCTGAACAACGTCCAAAGGGAGTCTTACACTTCAATCATCAACAATGTATGCTCTTCAACGTTGGTTGCTTTTGTGCCTCACAGTATCATTGACAGGTACGTAAACCCAAAACTCTGATATTCATGTGTACAGTTAGCATACCGCCGTCTGTCTATTGTGAAAGCGAGACACTTCTTTTGTGGAGCAATTTGCCAAAAGGACGTGTGTATTTTGGCTAACAAAACGCCATTAGACCTAAGTACTACTCTTCAGGTAAGAAGGGGTTAATTCTGACAGAGTGGAGAACTAATCGTGTTATTGAAAGGGGAGTTGCTGTTTAAAATTTAGGTACGGATCACTTTGAAAGTTATGCCTTGGCGAGATATTGTAGGGAAACTGAACTTGGGGTGATTTCCTTGATTCCTGACATTGGAAACTACATGCAACTGAATTCTTATTGTGAAGTAAGGATATGCATATGGCGACCCTGAAGATAATTTCCCTCGAGGAATATACTCAATTAATATGTCAGGTGGCATCTGTAATCTCACTTCCATAAAGACAAAAAAACAAACAAAAATGTTTTAATAGAGTCACACAACATGGTCACGGATACGTTCGAATGTTATGTAAACTATTTTTTTCATACTTCCGGGTTCAGGATGTCGTGACACAAATGCCTGTTCCATATGCAGCCGAATTAGTATTGTGAAGTGAAGAAATGTGTCTGGCAAATGTTATGATAATTTCGCCGGTGCAAAATGCCAAATTAAAGACCCTGTAGCTGTAACTCTCGAACTTTGTTGACCTGAAAGAGGCTTTCAATTTTCTCTGCGTTTCTTTAAATTCCATAGATTTAGGATATTGTCTTTAACTAATGAAAAATGTGACTGGTAAATTTATATTTTAACCTGGTAATATTACAAAGAAAACAAAGCATATGATGTCCCTGTGGAACACATCCAGCACTATGCATTATATAGTCGCACAACATGATCAAGGATACGTTCGAATGTTATGTAAACTTATTTTTTCATACTTCCGGGTTCAGGATGTCGTGACACAAATGCCTGTTCCATAGAAAGCCGAATTAGTATTGTGAAGTGAAGAAATGTGTCTGGCAAATGTTATGATAATTTCGCCGGTGCAAAATGCCAAATTAAAGACCCTGTAGCTGTAACTCTCGAACTTTGTTGACCTGAAAAAGGCTTTCAATTTTCTCTGCGTTTCTTTAAATTCCATAGATTTAGGATATTGTCTTTAACTAATGAAAAATTTGACTGGTAAATTTATATTTTAACCTGGTGATATTACAAAGAAAACAAGCATATGATGTCCCTGTGGAACACATCCAGCACTATGCATTATAAATGATGACTCTATTGTTTCTGTGAAGATTCCAATGCATTATGCATGATTTACATTGTTTTTGCATTCTTTGCATTAGGGTGCTATTTTACGTTTGGGCTAACGTTTATTATCTATCTTGCTCGAAATTGCACATGCATTCAAAGCGGACAGTTTATTATGCTTATATTAACACCGCTCAATGAGTTCATTCCCAAGAACGTGTTTTAGTTTGGAAGTAAAATCAGAATAATAATGCTAAAATATACAGCTATTTAGCCTTTAATATGTCAGGAAGGTATTTGTAATCACACTTTCATGAAGAACAAGTCATTGACAATGACATAGTCTCCCTTGTAATTGGGAATTTGTCACTGGAAGTGACTATAAAATGAAGTCGATATGATGCACATGAAACAAGAAATGTGGGTATCAAAGCCCTGTCTGTGACTGATGCCCTCATTGGATTGGATTGTAAACAAGAAATGGCATAGGGTTATGTCCTTTTACCAAGTTTGACAGAATAAGTATGCCATGCCCTGACTTTTTAAATGTCAAAATTCAAATTATATGCAAGAAACTGGTCTAGGTATGTCTGAGTAATGGCTCTTGACATAAAAAAGTCACAACACCAGATGTGAATCAAAAATGTCCTCATGTTCAGTAAAGAAGAGACTTCCTATAATTAGCTATTGG
>LD346208.1:40364-55463 GCA_001465055.1 Ptychodera flava
TCGTCCGTCACTGAGGTGTTCGACTTGTGCGTGGACAGAACACGCACGTATAAAACTTAGTCTAGAGAGGCGACTGAACGCACGCCTTGACTCAGGCGAAACCAACGACAAAGGGAACCAGAAAAAAGTAACTTGGTATACCTGTAAATCTGGCACTTCAGCCTCACGGAGGCCTGCTACGAATAGCAAGAAGTATGGTTTAATGTAAAATAGAAGGAAATAGCGGTAGCCAAAGTGTTAGATCAGGAGAGTACAGATGTGCACTGCCACTGCAGGACAGCTACCTCCAGAGTGTCCCAGCCGGGGGATGGGTTGCCTATGGTTACCATGGACATGTGACTAAGACCCCGCCCCTAATTTGGTGACTGACATACACGGGAATGCCCCATCTGAAAATCAGGGACATTGCCTATTTTCTAAACTACCTGCAAATTCAAGGTAGGGACCCATCCGCACCAACGGGCTCCGAGGGCGATTTTGTGTCCAGTATTTCATGACAACTCCCCCTGCCTAGACCTGTGCATGTCCTCATGCACAATGGTTGTTAAAGAAGTTCTTGTTATTTCCCTTACTGATTCAAGCTCAAGGTTATCAAGGGTATTTAACCCTCCTGTCGTGTCAAAACTTAAATCTGAAGAATATGTCTTGTCAATAACTTTACAAAACATAACTGTGGATACCACATACTTCTGTAGGTAGAGAGCTCGTAGTCAAGTCAGACGACAGTGTCATTCAATAAAAAAACCCAGCCATATCACAATGGAAATGCAAACACAGGGAGTACCCCCTTGAACTGAAATAAAAGTTTATCACGGGTCTTGGCATGTCTTTTAATCAATGATTACTTGCTACCTAAGCATTCAAGGAGAAAGTAAATTAAGCATTTGCTGGGCGTTATCCGGCAACCCTTTTGACTTGCATCGGGATCCACTAGACATAGCCTTTCCCTATGCTGTTTACTACCCGACAACAATCACTAAAACCTTAGCCCACTGCAAACATCTATACCTCAAAACAATTAATTTTCTAATGTTATCTGTCCCCTTTATTTTTTTTTAGTTTTTAAATATTTTTTTTTGTTTTCGTTTGTTTTCATTATAATTCACTTTCAATCAATATTTGTCGATTGTCGGGAAGAAAAATGATAAACGATGATTTCTCATTAGCTAGTCAAGGTGATCCCATACCACTACTCTTGGAATCACGTGACTATGTGTGAAACTGTGAACTAGACTGCTCACCAAATGTAACCCCCTATGTGACTGTTGCACTTTGTCCCACTCACCTACACTGGGGATATTACCAATCTCCCTCTCTACGTACCGTAGAATATACATGAGTGACTATATAACTTGCACACCACCAATGGAGCTCTCGTTCTTCAACCCTCTCCATGCTTGTTTTACGGCCCTTGACAGTCTAATAAAACCATAGTGATCGACTGGTTTTCTGTTTCTTCTTGGATACCTTTTGCTACTGTTTAGCTCCTCAGACTTGTAGTCGTTTAGAATATGAGGATTTTCCATGGGCATTTCATTATCACATTGTTGATCAATTTCCTTATCACCTTGCAGATTATTAGAATTTTTTCCTTTATCTATATCATTTTTACTCTTATTTTCATTATGGTCATTTTTCAAGTCGTTCCCCTCTAATTTACCAGTATCAGTAGGAATATCTGACCCAAGGTTGCCGTCAACTGACTGATCATTTACGTAATCCAAGACATCATCACATTTATCCTTAATCAAGGGTTTGAAAACCTGACTCTCACTATCTTCTCCTGCTTTAGCATGAGCAGCATTTTTAGGTTTGCCAACATGTATACGCTCCTCCACGGGTATATATTTCACTCTGTCCAACCAAGGATCCAGATACCGTTTCAAGTTTTCATGATGTACTATCTTAGCTTTGCTCCTTTGGCTTAGTTGTATCCGGTACACAAGGTCAGACACTTTACAAATGACCAGATATGGCCCCTCATAGGCTAACTGTAATTTGGGAGCATAGCCTTTCCTCCTTCGCTCATCTTTTAACCAAACGAATTCTCCCACCTTATAGTTAAAAGTAGTCGCAGTGATTCTCAATTACTCTCTTGCATGTGCATGTGCTTGTTCTTATTTATCCCTTAAATTGGCCACATACTCATAGCTAATCTCCCCTTCAGGTATGTCTACAGGTACCGACGCCATATCCAATGGGTTGTGCAACTCTCTCCCCAACATCATCATGTTAGGAGTTTCTCCTGTAGATGGGTGTACACTACTGCGCTATGCAAAGGTGGCTAAACTGATGTTCTCGTCCCAGTCAGTTTGGTGTTGCAAGGGGTCCATATAAGCTCTAATATAGCGTACAAGCGTGTGGTTAAAACGCTCCACCTGCATGTCACTCTGCAGGTGGCGTGGCGTGGTAAATGTCTTGTTAACCCAAAGCAAATTACACACTTCTTTGAATAAATTGGAAACGAACTTACTGCCAAGGTCACTGTGACATTCGAGAGGCATACCAAACCGACTGAGAAAGTTGTCAAGCAACACCTTTGCAACCGTAGGAGCCTCCTCATTTGGAATGGGGTAAGCTTCCATCCACTTGGTGAAGTAATCACCAAGTACCAAACTCTTTTTATTACCCCTGCTACTCTCGGGAAATGGTCCCACTACATCAATTGCTATACGTTCAAGGGGTGCTCCGACAACATAGGTCTTAAGTGGCGCCCTCCTTTTCCCTGTGATTTGTTTATTTTTAGCATATACATCACATTTTCGAATATGACTCCGCACGTCCACAGACATCCCATACAAAAAGTACTTGAGCCTGATTTTCGCGAGAGTTCGGCCAATACCTGCATATCCTCCAAACTTACTATCATGAAATGTCTCTAACACAAGGGGTATGAAGGCAAGATGATCTGCCACCTTACCAACTTTCCGTCAGCTGCTTCCCAATGCTTATATAGTATTCCATTGTGTACCCTGAGTTGAGAGTATTGGGACCAATAGGTTTTAAGGGCTGGTGATCTATGGGAAATGTTCTCCCACGCTGGTCGAGTTTCACCGCTTTCCACCATCCTCATTATCAAACCTATATTTGAGTCTCCCATTTGTTGCTCCCTTAACTCGGCCATTGACAAAAAAACCTTATGCTCAATGTTTTTTTCACTATCTAAGCTAAGTTCCGCCTCCTGTTGCTCAGGCTGAGCAACAAGGGGCTCCGTGGTTACCTTATGTACATAACAAATATGTGGATGGAGGCGTCCCTCCATCCTAGGCCACCCATCAATCGAGTGATTGGGAGTTTTCTCCACCTCGGAAGACTTATTACTGTACTCAGCAATCTTGGCAATAGACGAGTCTTGCTGTGCTGTTTCACATGACTCAAACTCTGACCGATTAGTTACCCTTGCGTTAATAGTGTGTCTTTGTGATGCTCTCTACCACATTGCTTACAGTACTCGACTGGTACACGACTCAGCGCATCTGCATTCAGATGCTTCTAACCAGGCCTATGTTCTATCTTAAATTTTGTACTGACCTAAAAGTTCTATCCAGCGGGCTAATTGCCCCTCAGGGTTCTTAAACCGCAATAACCAGACAAACGAGGCATGATCCGTCCGAATTGCAAACTCTCTACCGAGCAAGTAGTGTCTAAAATATTTCACGTATTCCACAACCGCTAACAGTTCTTTTCGTGTTATGTAATAATTTCTTTCGGTTTTACGTAGGACCTTGCTCGCATAACAGATTGGGTTTTCTACGCCCTCATGTATTTGACTCAGTATACCACCTATACCGATTTTGCTAGCATCCGTATCTAGGGTGAAATCTTATTCTGCAGATGAGAAGGCCAATACTGGCGACGTTGTTAATAATTGCTTGAGTCGATCAAAAGCGTCTTGGCATTCAGATGACCAGATAAAATGAGCATTTTTCTTGGTCAGCTCATTTAGTGGTTTTGCTATAGGAGCAAAGTCTTTTATGAACCGTCTGTAGTAAGATGCCAATCCGTAAAACTTGCGCACCTCTGATACGGTGGTTGGCACCGGCCAGTTGCAAATAGATGCAATTTTCTTTGGGTCAGTAGAAACGCCCTTTTTTGAAACTCTGTGGCCCAAAAACTCGACCTGCTCGGCAAAAAGTACACATTTCTTTGCTTTCAATTTCAACCCAGCTCCCTTTAGTTTATCAAATACCAACTGCAGCTGCTTTAGCTCTTCCTCAAATGAACTAGCAAAAACAATCAAGTCATCCATATACAATAAACAAATTTACCATTGCCAACCGTAAAATACCTGTCCTATTAATTTTTGAAATGTGCCTGGTGCCCCCGACAAACCCATGGGCATAACTGTCCATTCCAAGTCTACCATATGGCGTCACGATTGCCGATTTCTTGCTGCTTGCCTCATCCAGAGCAACCTGATAAAAGCTGCTGCAAAGGTCAAGGCAACTGAAAAAGCGTGCTCCACCCAGACTTTCCAAATTGCCTTGTATACGGGGTAAAGGGTAAGTGTTTACAAGGGTTACTGCATTCAAACGACGGAAATCACAAACCAGACGAAATGAGGAATCTTTCTTAGCCAAAAGTAGACATGGGCTACTCCACGGGGAATCACTTTCTACAAACAGCCCCTTGTCAACAAATGTTTGTATCTGTTTATCAATCTCGGCTTTCTTTCAAAATGGAGCATGATATGGCAGCGATTTTATGGGTATCTCAGTTGTCGTCGGGATACGATGTTCCACTACGTGAGTCTTCCCGAAATCTGTCGGGTCTTTGCTGAAGACATCAGCGTTCTTAACCAACAAATCAAATACTGACTGCCTTTGTTTGTCTGTAGTTAAGTGTTGGACACTTCATATAGATCCCTTAGATGGTCAGGCATTGTGCCACTTTGGCCAGCATTTATTTTGTTGGCTGACAGAGGATTGAGTACTCACTATGTTTACCAAAAGCCTGAGAGGACTCGATATCAAAATTAACGGTTTTGTCCATTCTCAACAAAAAACAGCACTGTCCCTTTTTAACCTAAATGTCTCGGTTCCTGAGATTTATAACCCACACGGCATGTAATTTACTTCCCACTTGACTGAGGGACCCTGCCCCTATTAGTCCTACTTTATTCAACTGCACTGGTGTCACCAAAGCTTTTATTTCCGAGAAGTTATTCTGGATATCATAACCTAACGTACCTCCTGATTTTTCACTTTTACAAAACTGTCGACCCCCATACAAGTTGTAACCAATTTCAGCGACGCGAGGGGTTCTACTCATACGAGACATGATAATGGCTTCATGCCTGGCCGGAACAGATTCAGCCCAGTTTGCTTTCAACCGACAACAGAAAGGTTTTACATCTTCGTGAACAGTTTCCACATGTTTGTTTCCAACCATTACTGTACCTTTTTGTAGGTCTAAACAGCAATCAAATTCCCTTAAAAGATTCATACTCAGAATGCCCGCAGATCCATTCAAAGATTTGGCTATTAAGATGGGTACGACACCTTGCCTGCCCCCTATTTCTGCTTTGATTACAGCTTCCCCCCATAAAGATACCCTGGACCCGTCCACCTGTATTATACATGTGTCAGAATCTGTCAACTGAGGGCGTTCATTATTTGGAATAAGTTCGAAAAAATCTTTAGATATTACGCTATGTGTTGAACCAGTGTCGACAAGACACTTTTGTGTTACTCCCTGAAATGTGACATGAACCAGTAACCATAGACTTTTCATTATTACCAAGATGTGAATGACCCAGTACGACTACAGTTTCGTGACCTTTGACTCGAGAACTGTCTCCAGGTTCAGACGAAAAATGCGTAGTATCAGCGGTGACAATTTCTGTTTGAGAAGAAGAGTTCTTTGTTGCGGTATTAGTCTTCGGGGAAAGAGGTGTAACATTGTATTGCTTGGGCTATCCTGATCAGCTTTTACCGACTTTCTTACTTTACTGTCAGCAGGTGCAGTGATATGAGGTTTTATGACAGAATTAGAACTATTCGTCGGTTTCTTAGTAGCTCGATCTATTCCTGCCCTCTCTGCAGTTTTACTGTGAGACTGTTTTATTCGGGTTGAAAGCCGGCCGGCTGTCCCAACCCTTTGGAGTTTGACGACTGTCCTTTCACATCAGACTGACTGGCTCTGGACATTGAACTTTTTGATGTCCTTCAACTCCACATATCCAGCATACAAGTTTCTTTCGGTTTCCCGATTTTGCTGACTGTGCAGCTTCTAACCGTTCCAAACGATCGAGTATTTGTAATAACACGTCATCAGTAACTTTCGCTTGCACTTGACTTTCAAAATCATCACCGACACTTGTGGTCCGAATGTTTGCAGACTTTCCTTTACCTTGACAAAATTTCTGGAAACTTTCCTCGCATTGCACTTCATGAACAACACTTTCTAGGGTAGCATCTTTTTTTCTACCTGATTCACTTATTTTATGTTGAATAGCTACATCTTTCACAGCTATCATCAAGCTATCAATACAGAGGCGTTCCAAACATTCACCAGTAGCACTCGGATATGCTTTGGTCATCATTTCTCTAATTGCTTGGGCCAAATATTGTAATGACTGATCTTTCTTTTGCACAATAGTTTTGACCTGCAGACGGAAATCATCTGCAAACCCACTAGGTGAGAGCCATTTTAGAAGCAACTTACATAAACCTTCATAGGTATCTATATCGGGCTCACAATGAGCAGCAAATTGTAAAGCACGGCCCCTCAGTTTAGTCAAAAACATGTTGTACCGTTGTTCTGAATTAAAATGATTGACTTTCGCAAAAATATCAATATGAACCCGATAATTGGCAAAGTCTAATTCGCCAGTAGAATTATCTACCTTGGCGCTGTCTTTGCCAGCGGTAGGAAAGATTTGCCCAGGAGAGCACATGTCTGGACTGTCGCGTGTAGCTCCCCTTGTCTGGCAACGCTCGTTGCTATGCAATAAACTTCTCCCTCTACCGATGGGCAAATATTCTCTCCTTGCATCTCTCACGCCAAGACAGTAATAAGGGCTAGCAAGGCTAGATTTAGCAGGAGTAGCACCCACGTCTCCTGCTTCACCCTGACCGCACAGAGAAACACTTTTCTGAACCGTAGACGTGAAATTGCCGCTTCGATTAGCAGACGCCATGGTGAAACCACTGTCAACACTATGCATATCACCCCCAAGGGAGAATGGAATAGCCTGCTCTGTGTGCTGTACACGAGGCTTGATGACTACTCCATCAGGTGACATAAGAGGCGGCAAATCTTTGTCTCCCTCAGTCTTTCGTTCGGAACGAATATTAGTCGACTGAGTTTGATTCGCATTTCATGCCAGTAATTCCATTTTACCTGCGGGTTGACCGCGAGGAAAATTTAATGAAATCTCACTGTCCACAAAACTTTCCATCTCAACAAAAGACTAAGAACACCTGCCAACACAGCCATGAAAAGTACAACAATAGAACTAATGTTCGATTAAAAAAAGTTGACAATTGAAGCCACCATGATATACAATGTAATATCGATTTTTCGAACACGAACACGAGTAGAAATCAACGCCAATGACCCAATTTTATATCCCACAAAAGCTGCCACCAGTTGAAACGAAATCCTCTGAATTACCAGAAATACCATGAAAGTCAACACCTGATAAAATACGTGAGGACAATTCTCCCAGAAATCTGTAGTGTGGTAACGTGAACAGGCTTCTGAATGTCGTCCGTCACTGAGGTGTTCGACTTGTGCGTGGACAGAACACGCACGTATAAAACTTAGTCTAGAGAGGCGACTGAAAGCACGCCTTGACTCAGGCGAAACCAACAACAAAGAGAACCTGAGAAAAGTAACTTGGTATACCTGTAAATCTGGCACTTCAGCCTCATGGAGGCCTACTAAGAGTAGCAAGAAGTATGGTTTAACGCAAAATAGAAGGAAATAGCGGTAGCCAAGAGGTTAGATCAGGAGAGCACAGATGTGCACTGCTCACTGCAGGACAGCTACCTCCAGAGTGTCCCAACCGGGGGATGGGTTGCCTATGGTTACCATGGACATGTGACTAAGACCCGCCCCTAATTTGGTGACTGACATACACGGGAATGCCCCAAATCAGGGACATTGCCTATTTTCTAAACCACCTGCAAATTCAAGGTAGGGACCCATCCGCACCAACGGGCTCCGAGGGCGATTTTGTGTCCAGTATTTCATGACAGTATCTACGATCTCTCTCTTAAAGGGCCATTATTTGTAACTTTTGGCCATTTTTTGCCTCTGAAAATTCCATGTTGGAGGCTCATATTTGTTGCAAAATGTTACTTTACGAAGAAACAAACATGATTAGTGATGTTATAGCCACATAAAACTGCTAATTTTGTTCAAACGTGTTGCCCTTCCGAGCTCGTTTGTTGACGTCTGGCATGCTCAGCGTGCTTGGGAGAACAATGATGTTGACGCCGCGATCACGCGATATGTACAAGTTCACGTTTATTGCGGGATCAAAACAACATTGCGTCGTGGATTGCCAGACATCTGGCTACGCAACGTGCTCGGACAATGGACTACGACGTAAGTAGGGCCGACTCGCAGCGATTTCGAAGCTGTTATCCAATTGGTTGGCAGAATCGTACCGTTATAATGAAATAATACAAATAAACTCCCCAAATTGCTGTGAATAGTGACAATCGACCAATCAGATATAACCTTGCAAACACGCTGCGAGTCAGCCGCGTAAGTACCGGGCATAAGTAATGAATATTTATTTTGAAATTGCTGTAAATGGCTCGCGCAGGTGCAGAAGAATGCCTATGTTGCAATCCGCGAGTCAACAGAGTTTGTATTTCTGTCCGGACAAAAATTGAAATTTTCGTTGTAAAATCACATGTAATTTAGTTGTAGGGCATGTAATGTTTCCGAACAATATGCGATTCTATGTTATTTGACAGGCTATTCAACATGAGCCAGTGATCATTTCAATCAAAACTAACGGAAAAATCTCCAGAAGATACAGCTAATGGAACTTTAAGTTTGTGATGTAAAACTGTCTTGTGTCCCGGTGCTTTATTGGTAGTATAGGTAAATAGTTAGAGATCAGGGTCATAAGTTGGTTGCCAACTTGTCTTTTCAGGTGTTGCCACTTTTGAAGGAATTCAACACTCTGTACTTTGGCCTTGTAAGTATGCCTTTAAGGTGTACCTGTAGGCTACGTGGTACTGAATAGTTTCAACACATTCGATAATCTTGGCTGTCATGAAAGTACCATATGTCACTTATACCCCATTGTATGAGTTACTGGGATCGTAAATGGGAAAGGCTCAATTAAAGTGGCACTCCCACTTGGTAACATTTTTAAAACATTTTTTTAATGCCAACGGTCGATGTTTGACATGGCGACTGCGCGCGGATCACGAGACATCAATAAAAACATATCCTCAAAAAGTAAAAGTTTGAATTCCGGTGGCCCATCTAAATTCAGCTTCCGAACATCGACACTGCATAAAAAGCCAATAATACTTACTGTATTTGCATGGATTATTGCCTGTATTTTAGCTGAAGAGTGCATATACAGGTGAATACAGTCAATAATCCATTGCTTGTATTCAGCAAGCCTGTATTCACGTGGATTCGTGTGAATTCACGTGTATTGTTCAATAATACAGTCGACTCATTAATGTGAATTTATCTGTATTATTGCGTTTTCATGCAGTGCGAACGTTCAGCACTGGGACCATTGTCAACTAAGCAATGGAGTACGAGTCTACGCTAACGCTGCTGTACACCACAGTACCACTCGCATCAGTGATCGGTCATGCCCCGTGGGACTCAGAGTAAAAACGGAAAACAAAGTTTGCTGATTCCACCAGAATTCGCAAAGGTGACTAGCACAGATACGTGCGGTTGATACATAGCGGCCACCGCGTAGTATGCACGCGTACCACGCGGCGGCTGCTGCTATGTATCAAACCACGTGTAACAGTGTGGCAGACGACAAAATGTAGTCATCAGAGGCGGCTAATATTTTACACGTAAAAACTGATGTCTATACGGCATTGGTTCAAAATATAATAGAACGGACTGAGAATAATGAAAACGACAAAAACTACGGAGAAGTTTTAAAACAACTTACCTGAAGTGAAGGCATAATGCTGTATATAAAGTCTTCGCAGTGAGAATTAAAATTGCGTCGTTCGAATTTATTATGAACTCCCTAGAATATCGTCAATCAGCACAAAAACATACCTTTGGGGGATTTCGCATCATAATCAGAAACGATCGTAAAACTACGGGATGAGAAAAATACGCTCGGGCAATGACATGTTTTATCGATATCTCGCGATCTGCGCGCAGTTGCCACGTCAAATATCGACCGTTGGCATTAAAAAAATGTGTTTTAAAAATGTTACCAAGTGGGAGTGCCTCTGTAATATCTCTCTTTGCTAATATTAATTCTCGTTTGGCTTACAGATGGCAACCTCCACTTGTTTCCGTGAAAATTTGACTTTCAATTGGACAAAACATTGAGTATGACTTTCTCCTGTGTGTTATTTAGGTTAATGAAAAATTTGAAAATTGCATACATGTTGTTGTCAAATATCTCTAATCTTAGATTGTAAGAGATAGGCTAAGGCTACCCTGTGTAATCATATAAATGAGTTAAGTGGGAATTTATTGGAGTAGATTACAGTAATCAAAGAAAATGGTTAACACTATACAAAGACTTATCTCTGACTGAGGGGACTTAACTATGGAAAAACAGCAAAGAATACTTTCCCAATGTACGAACTGTTCATGTACAGTACAGGCAGTACTGTACAACATGGAATGTAAAACATACCAATCAAAGAAGTGGCAAATTTTCTCAACTTTTCACAAAGTTTGTATTCCATCATTACTGTCAGGATTAGGATTTTCCCAATCTATAAATAAGCCATTACTTGATTACACCTTGATCCAGTATGACTAATATTTTGCATTTGCCACGCACCCAGCCATGCCCAGTCACTGGGATCGCGAACAATGCCTTTATGGAAGCTTTGGAACGCTTTTTGTGTAAGAATGCCCTCTCTGTGGAGTATAATGTGTAAAGCCGTTGTCTAGCTCGCTTGACTCTGATGTTTACGTTGACTTCTTTTTTCTCAGCTGTTGGTGGCTGATCTAACTCGAGAGTTAGATCAATTTGGTTTCTCTGATTCGGTTATGCTGTTGGAATAGTGTCTCCAAGCATGGACCCTAATACGTCCGTTTTAAGGGTCTATGCTTCAAAGAAGTCAGGGTCTAACATTGGTTAAATATCATCCATGAACAGAAACCAATGATAGATTCACTTACAAGGCTTTTTACACATTGAGGTGTCAATGGGAATACAAGCCTTTTTAGTCATTTTCCGAGGTTTGTCTCGCCTTCTTATTGCCTGGTGTATAGAGTGTTTGTTCGCCTTCTGTTTACTATTTAGTTGCATAATTTGAATGCGTTCTGTGACATTTGGCTTTTCGGGTTTTAGTTCCAGGATTATTTTGCTATTGAATTTTAGTACCGAGTCGAAAACGTAATCCTCATTGGGAGTATATAGTGTTCTGCGTTGTGAAATAAATTGGTTAAATAAATTGGTAAAATTGGTTATGATCTCTTGTTTTCTAGTAAGGTAAAGTGTTGTCCATCCATCTATCTTAGTACGGAGAAGCTATATTGTAGATTAATAGTGATTATTTTTGAGCGATAAAAGATTCTCTCGTGTTCCCGTGTGGTATTAAAAGTAAATACTATTAAAAGTGAGCTCTGATTCGCCTAGACGGTCACGTGACTGTGCATATATTTATGATATACTGTACAATTGGCTATTCATATCTCCAAAGTTGGTTTCTTTCACACTTTCACATTGTTTTTATTTTCATCACAAGTTTCAATATACTGATATAATATAGCGATAAACAGCCCCTATAGGTTGGGTACACTACTCAGTTTTGACCATTTCACTCCTTTTACACACGAGCGGAGTTCGTGCTTATATGTTGTTTACCTGTCGAAACCGTGTGGTGTCCCTTCCAAGTGGTGCTTTATTGCTTATATATCTCTCACAATACAATTAAAGAAAAGGGATTGATTGCTGCTGCTGTCATATCAACTTATCATGAAGACTATGGAATCCAATTTAGTGTATGTGGGTGTGAAATATATATTTTTTTGACATATTGTATTGAAAATTATGCGTATTGAACTTGTTTACATCATTACAAAGTACTTTCATATTGATGCCTTATGCCGAAATTGCCCGAAAACATGCGCATAAATTCTTCCTGTGATGCCTCATCCAAAAGTCATATCAAATAATCAAATATTGTTCAAAAAATCACTTAAAATTGACAAAAACTGAAAAGCTTAAGCCGTGTAACTTTAAAATATGCAACTTTTACCAATAAAACTATACATGTTTAGAATTATTTAGAAATGCTCTTTTCAGAGCTGTCAATCGATATAACATTATATGGTTTTATGATTCATGGTTCGAGGCAGAAAGGGAAACATTACCCCTACCCCATATATTACAATTTTGTTTTTAAAAAATCACTTAAAATCGACACAAACTGAAAGGTTTAAGCTGTGTAACTTTCAAATATGCAACTTTTCCCCATAAATCTATATATGTTTAGAAAGGTCTGATGCAGCACTTTCAAAAAAAGTAATATTTTTATGGTTTCATCATTCATGATTCGAAACAGAAAGGGAAACATTACCCCTACCCCTTGTATTACACACGGATATATGGCATACCGCGTATTAAAAAAACAAGCTCATGCACCCACTAAATCGTAAGACACATAATTTTAATGTTGTTTTTCTCATTAGTTGCATTGAGTTCTTCCAAAAAATATATGAATACCTGATGAAAAATTGTTTGGAGGAACGGGAACTTAATTATTGGGTTCCAAGATGGCGTGAAGTGAAGTCAATGGAACCATATTTGATTTTTGGAACATCAAAATTCTTTAAATATAGACCCTAAGGATTACAAAAATGTAGGTTAAAAATATATCCATGGGGTGCATGGGAACCGTACCTTCCGACTAGACTAATAGGGGAATTCCACTACATTGGTTTAAAGACTACTTAAATAACAGATCACAGTATGTTTTTGTTGACGGATGTATGTCTCAACATTTACCAATTACATGTAGAGTACCCAAGGGCTCTGTACTTGGCCCTACAATATTTTTGATGTACATCAATGATCTTCTTCAAATTTTTTGACGTTAGGCTCTTTGCCGACGATTCCAACTTTTTTTACACTTTTTCACATTAAACACTCACTGTTAATCTTTCTGTTGTAGATGTACATTTACAAGACGTTGTTAAATAATGCGATGCTAACAAGCTGACAATTAATATAAGTAAAACATATTATGTACTTTTTCACAGCAATGGTAACTCTGAATACTACAAGGTAATTTATCTGTAAAGGATGTTATCATAGAAATAGTTCAACAAGCATCTTTGTTTTGGGTTGTTTTTGATAAACATTTGACATAGAGATTTCATATTAATGAGATAAATAATAGTATAAGAAAAAAAGTAGGAATCTCATTTAGGCTAAGAAATTATGTACCGCAGCAAATTCTAGTACTACTTTACAAAGCTTTTATCGAGCCAAATATTATGTATGGTCTTGAGGTGTGGGGAAGTACGTGTCCGTCATACTTACATCAGATTTTTATCACCCCAAAAATACTGGTACGAATAATTACGTTTTCAAGATTTCGAGTGTCTACTGCACCTTTATTCTTTAGACTAGGTATACTGGATGTCTATAAACTTCATAAATTACTTCTAGGAAAATTCATGTATGATTTGCATCATCAAAATATACCAAATAATTTGAGTGATTACTTTAAATGAGCTGATCATTGTTATGACACTCGATTTAAACTAGGTCAAAACTTGCCTTTACCAAAAGTACGTACAACTGCAGGACAGTTTGCAATTTCATATATTGGTGCCAAAGTCTGGAACAACCTACCCCATATTGTCAACCAAAGTGCAACAAGAGATTTATTTATAAAATCATTAAGACAGCATGCTCTTAAGTGAATACCAAGATGTGTAAATATTTATCTATTTTTTCTTTATTTCAAATATAGAATTTTCACTAACAATTGACATAATTAGCTCTTTAAAACAAATATTGCGATGTAAATTTCATGAAAACGGGGCCAGGTCCGATTACCTCTTAGCTATTATTCCTGGCTCCAACTTGCCTCTTTCCTCGTCATTGTATACTTTGTATACCTTGTATACTTATACTTATATTTGGAATTGGCAATAAAGTAAAGATAAGACATATTTCCTGAATTACAAAAATTCATAAAATATGCAATGAGTAATTGAATGAGACGATCCTGCTAACTGTGTTTGCATACTATTACAGCTCTGGTTTATCAGCATCCGTACCATGTTTCATCAAATTTTAGTGGGTATTTCTTGACTTAGCACCCTAATTATAAAAATTCATAAAATATGCATATTAGCTATAAATTGACATGATCCTGCAAATGCCATCGCACAAAGTAACAGCTCTAGTATGTATACATCTGTAAGACGTTTCATTAAATTTGAGTCAGTATTTTATCAAAATATTAATGGAATTATGAAAATTCAGAATTTATGCAAATTAGCAATTACTTGACAAAATAGTGACAAATGTCTTTATGTGCTATTAGAGCTATGTGTGACCGACATTTGTACAAAGTTTCGTCAATTTTGGTGCAACCTCTTAACAAACAAAGCTCTTTTTTCAAAAGTCACTAATTATGCAAATTAGCGCTAATTATGCGTACCCCACCCAAAAGAATAAACGTACGTATGTATGCCATAGTGCATTATCCTTGTATCAAGTTTGAAAGAAATTGGCTCAGACATGTCCGAGATATCTGCGTGGATGGACGGACGGAACCCAAACCATAAGTCCCCTCGGACTTCGTCCGGAGGGACTAATAACCACAACGTTTCATCATAGTCGCACAAGGATACGTTCGAATGTTATGTAAAACGGTTTTTTCTACTTTCGGGTTCAGAGAGTCGTAACACAAATACATACATACATACATACATATATATATA
>LD346208.1:76216-86393 GCA_001465055.1 Ptychodera flava
GGGCGTTTGTGACAATAGGGCCGCTTTACACAGGCATATCCTTCCATGACGAACAATCAAGTACACCATTCTTGGCTTTATTTTGACAATATATCAAGAAACTCGATGTACAAATTTTACAGAATGCTTTATAAAATATAAACCAACACTCCTAACACATTACGCTTTCAAGTGTAGTGTTAATTTAGCTTCGCTACACTTCGCGACACTTGTTCTCATTTGCATACAACTTCCCACCTCGCTTCTTGAATTAGATGCAGAAGGAATAAAAGCAATGTGCCCAATGATATAGTTGGCACGATGATAGCCCAGAACAGCTGAAAGATGACACATCACCTGGACGTGATTGGTCACGCTAAAAAGACGTTTTGACTTATTTGATTTAAAGTCTGGTGCCGTTTTATTGATATATATATAAAAAGAAGGATGTCGTGCATCTGCCTTCTGTTTTATTCACTGTGAACGTTTTAGGACTGGGGCATTGTCACGACTCAGATCATCAAAATTTCAAATCGAAAATGTCAAAATAAGTGTTTTAGAATATGATATATTAAGAATCACGACATCAGAAGGAGTGGACGTAATTTCTCACGGATTATGGAGCTACCAAAAGGTCTCCCTCCATGGTATTAGCTTGTGAACACAATAAGTATACATATGAAGTTCATTGATATTGTGTGCAAAGGAGCTCAATCAAGAATAAAATATAATTGTGTACAATAACAGTACAATGTACTCATATAATGCTGTAATTCTAGGTGTGCCCATTGCAAAACAAAATATTGTGAACAAAAATACTGAATTAAATCAGCAAATGTTGCAATTGCTTGCCTTTAACATTTAATCGCTTATTTATGTTAAAGTAAGTATACCTTTGCACACGCACATCACTGACTTTATGTCAAAGTTACACAACCTTTAGTGATAAATCCAGAGATACATAAATGTCTGTGCTTGATGCACATGGCATGAGGGGATTGTCCTTTACTATGCTGTCAGCTGGCCACTGCCTTCTCCGGTATTTTCAAACTATAATCCATCATGGCATATACTATGGTGTAGTAGAGCTTAATTTTGAAGTGACAGAACTGGTGTTCAGCATGTGGGTAAATTATGCCGGTTTTCCCGAAATAGATCCTAGCTGACACTTCAGATTATTTTAATATACATAAATCATGGATAATGTTACTTCTACCATTGTGTACTTTCCTATAACTTTTGGTCTTTATTTTTAATTTGTAGTCATTAAATTTTCCTGGAAACAGTTTATGAACATCGTTTGAAATTCAAGTTACTGGTTCCAGCGTGCTAAATTCACGCTAACCCGCTGGCCCGAGACCAGCTATTTTCATGCTGGACCAGTAACTCCTGAAAGATGTCCTGCAGTTCCTAAAGACGCGGGCCAGTAACTTTCACTATATGGAAAGAAGTTTACCCAAACGTTTTATTAAGCTAAATACTAAACAAAATTATTCAGAGATACGAAATTTTTTCTTTCTAGAGATTTGCAAAACGTGAAATTCGCAAATAAAAACTGAACAGACTGATCGGTACTACATCTTGGCGAAAGACCTTACCTCACCTTTTATCGCGAGAGTAGTGGCGCTATTCAATATGCTCCCTTTTTGCTTTCGGTTCGTGATCTCCTTGTGACCATAATTTAAGAGTTATTGTTTAGCGTGTGTCGAGGTAAAATGGATTTCCAGGACACCGCGACATTGCACTTTTATATGACATCGAACATTTAGCTACTAGACAACACAATCAGATATGTCAGTTGGTAAAATCTCCAATATAGGATATTTACCCACAATTTTAGACAAGTCTAGGCTCGTATAATTTAAGTTTGAGTCGGACTACGGAAATCGGACTTGGCCAGACAGCGGGGCCAGATCTGTAAGGTGTAGTGGAATCCCAGATATACATCTAATATTTACCCGCAAACTGACAAGTATGGTATCGTCTAGTATTGAAATAAGAGTCGGATTTAGAAAGTCGGGCCTGTCAAGATCTGTGAGGAAAATCTCTGATATATGTTGGATATTTAACCGTGATTTGAAAGCAAGAATCGACCAGAATCGATATTAGAGTCCCGGAAATCGCCGATAAACATCGGCAATAGACCAGACGTGCCCGAGACACAAGGCAAGTCATTCAAGTTTCGATATTAGAGTCCCAATTTCCAATAAATATGAAGTAAATATCTGTGATTTCACAGATCCGGCGTGTCGAAACGCAAGGCAAACTCATTATAGAATTGTCTAGTATCGATTGTTAGAGTCCCCCAAATCGCCGATATGTATCAGCTTGAGGTAAAATATCGGCAATTTCGCAAATCTGGTGTGCCGCAACAGAAGGCAAATCATTCTTGTGTCGTCTAATATCGATAGTAGACCCGATATATAGATTGTTATGTATGACAGAAATATTTTGGATGTCAAACTTCGAAACTAGAAAGTAAATGTCCGATATTTAAACATTGTGCAAAATCGCGCCTTCATTGTGATTTGAACTTGATGGCCATTTGCCTTGGTCGCCTGTAAAGATTACATTTTTGTGATTCGTCTTTCAACGTGGGTTTCGATACTTCGATATTTTTTCTTTTTTTCACCAGTTGCCCAATTTTTTTTTATTCCCTTTCTTGGATTTGATGATAGTCATCTTCCCTCAAAGAGAAGCCAGAATCATTTTTGAAAGAGTCAACTATTGTAGTGACCCTATTTGCGTGTGATCCTGTGCTTCCGGTGCCAAAACTTATCCGTCCCTGATCGGAGTTCTGGACGCTTAGCTGTGTTCGGACATATTTCAACTTCAAGCCCACGCTTGTGCTCGTTTTCTCAATGCTAGAAATATTTGTTGTGAAACTTGTTTTAAGAAATACAAACGTTTATGCGTTTGTGTTTAACCTTTCATTGCTTTCATATGTTTTTGGCACTGACCAGTTGCCCAAACTTTTGGTTTTGATAGTCATCATCATTTGCTTTCCTTTAAATAAATTAAAAGGCACAAAAAAGTTTGATGTTAGGATGTTGAAATGGTGTCTTTTTATTTTTTAATAAAATGTTCTAGGCCCCCTGAGAGCGGTTCAGGGCCAGTGATTTTTTAAAGTTGCTGGCATGCTTGGCCAGTGGAGATTTTGCGTGAGTTTCACACTCTGAGATGTTCATGTGTAGATGTTTCAACATGCAGGTCAATGTCACAAAATTAGCTGTGTTGATTTGAGAATAGCTCAGCCCTTGTTAAACATTTAAACAATCTGCAGAAAAATCCTTTCTGATTGCTTGCTGTTAACACCTTGGTTTCGAAGCATTCCAAGAAATTTGCTGTTTTATATGAACTTGTTAAAGGTACAGGTTTTTTATCAACTTCATCTCTGAGCAAATTGACTAATTGTGCACAAATTTGAAAGGAGAATGCAAGACATATACATAATCAGTCAATGTCACCAACCACCAATGCAACAACCAGGGATTTAAGACTGCCCCTTTTAGTATAAGTTTTTAAATTGAAAAAGTCGTCCCCTTTTACCTCTTGCTGAAGTACAATGCTAGTAGTCTTTTTGGTTTACGAAAGTTAGCAGTTACAATGCATTTGTAAAAAACTTGTAAGCAAAAAGAACACTAGTACACAACCATGCATACTCAGGTTTCTGCTCATTCATGCCACATATCCTATCCAGCAGATGTAATTAGCAGCTTAGTTAAAACTTAGCCATAATTTCAACAAAACTATTAAAATATAAAGGTAGTCAACATTCTCTGTGGAATAAAAAAAACTAGACATTTGGGCACAAAGGCATTGCAGAGTTATAGCCTGTTAAAACTTCAGAAAAACTGACCAAATAAGAAGAAGTTGGGGAGTCCTTAGTGTATTAACTATGGTAGAGGTCCCCTAGCTTTTAATAAAATGTTTGAAAAGGGAAAATCATTATTTGCTGTTTTTTAGGAAAGTTTGACAAGGCGGTGCTGGCATTCAGAGTGAGTGACTGCTATTGTAAATGCATTTTTAGATTCTTTGAGTGTCAAAGAGGTGTCAAAAGTGAGATTAACCAAAAAACTGCTCTATGATTTCAAAAAAAGGGTGCAAATATGGCTTGTTTTCAATATTTTTGACAGAATAACAGTTTTCCTACATAATTGTATACAAATTTAATCCAATTTTGAAATGAGATATGGACATGGAATTTTTACAGCCTATGAACAAGGTTACAGATATGATTTGTACGGCACAATTTTCCTGTATTTGAAGTACTTTTTGAAAAATCACATTTTGAAATTTGAAAGAATTTTTAATAATTTTTTGATATATAAACCCATGTAAAATCATAAAAACAAATTTTATTTACAAATCCTGCCGTACAAATCTTACAATAAATAGTGTCCACATATTTATAACTACTTTGGTAATATTAATACTATCCAATTATTATTAAACTCAAATATGTAAAAAAATATGAAAAATTAAATTTTAATATTTACTGGTGTCATATTTCAAAATCATGGCTGCAAATATACAATTTTTATATCCTTTGGAGAAAATATTAACTAAGAGAGTTATCCTGAAAATTTGAACTAAATATCTTGATTCTAACACTTGAAATTTCACATTAACTCTGAGAAAAGAATTGGTGCAAAAATAGCCTTTCCAATCACCTTAACAGCTGTAGGTGGCACCTCCAGAGACTACTGAAGACTTCTACTGTCTTAGGGTAACTGCCAGAGGAAACAATTTATTTTTGTACAGCCTTGAAGTACTTCTTTTTCCCCCATATACGCTAGGTAGTAACATTTGTATTCCTGGAAATGACAAGCAACAATGTTTTATTTTTCCGAAAATCCTCCAGCCTCCCCCCTGGAAATCAAAAGTTCCACCCCTTTCAAGCAAACTCCCTTCTGTATGGTAACCCCACTCATACCTTTTATTTGGTCTAAACGAAACCCTTAGTTTGTTAGGGCTCATTTTAATTAAGCTCTTGTTATAAGAAAAAATGTCACCGTCTTAGTTTTTTCCAAAACCCAAAACTTTATTGTTCTCCATAGAGTTAGCACAGTGATGGTGGCCATTTTGAATTTTAATTATCGGTAACTCTTTGGTCATTTATTTCTCTAGTACCTAAATTTGCACAGTTACCCCTGATTTTTATTCTTGATTTTGAAAGAAAATAATGGAAAGTCATTGAGAAAAGTTTGAAAAAGTTTTACACAGCGCGGAGATAAATTTAACGCAGCACGGCGATTTTTACACAGCATAAGGATAAATTTATCAGCGCGGAGACAAATTTAACACAGCGCGGAGATTTTTACACTGCGCGAACATAAATTTAACACAGCGCGGAGCTTTTAACACAGCGCGGCGATTTTTTTAACACAGCGCGGAACTTTTAAAGCTATACAGTCACCTGTAATCTAAATATGCCCATATATGGTCAAAGGGACGTTCCTTGCTATTCCAAATGCCCACGTGAGGGCGCTATTTTTTAAAAGCAGCCACCCGCTTAAAATCTGTGATTGGTTAGATTTTCTCTTTCCGTGGTAACTGTGGCAAAATTGGAACAGGTGACAGTATATCTGTCAGTATACAGCGCGGAGATAAATTTAACACAGCGCGGCGATTTTTAGACAGCGCGAAGACAAATTTAACACAGCGCGGAGCTTTTAACACAGCACGGCGATAAATTTAACACAGCGCGGCGAATTGTCGTTTTCGTTCACGGTATGAAACAAGCAGATCTTGCTTAGCGGTCATCTAGTACTGTCGCAACTCTGTTCCTGCTTCACTCTGGTTCTGACAGGGGAACAGCCTCAAGCTGTCTGTTGCGAACAGTATTCGTATGTTGTCCAGTCCTTACCAGATATCCGAGGTACCACTGGACCATAATACTTGTGTAATTAAAGACTAACACGCCGATAGAATTGAGATTGATGGCTTTATTTACAGCACAGGAACTCAGCCCGAGTTACGAGAGTTTTTTCACGTGATGCTATGCTGGGTGTCAACCTCCGTGGTGTACAACGTACATGATTTCACTCAGCAGAAGACTACACTTTCGAATTGGAAATATTTTTGAGTTCACATGGCTGTATAATCTTGCATCCTGTTCAGAAATGGCTAATATTATGATACTTTGGACAGAGCTGTTTTTGTCAACATTTTACAGTACTATCGTGTCAATGCACCAATTATATAAAATATTCATTGCCACCATTTAAATACTTCAACAGTGCCCATTTAAATATTTCGATGGCCATGCTGCTTGGCACTTGAATTTTAATTAAATCAAAAGAATCTGTACTAGATATGTACCAAGTTAGAGGGACAAAGTTGCTCATTTTTTACATTATTTTGCCATTTATATTTCTTTTGATAGATCATTTATGTTCTTCTTCTCACTGAAATATGCTCAATCGCTGGTTTTTGCAATTGCAATTTAATTCTCACCCTTTAATAAGACACATTAATATGTGAAATTTACTATGTTACAATTTTTGGTACATACCATAATTAAATTATTAAGCAATCACATGATATATCCATGCATGCACATGAGTTGAGCTGTGACTTTGTCTCTTTAATGACCAATGAAAATGGCTAAATTCCATGTTTGCTGTTTTGTTATTTGCTTGTCAGTCACGGCAATTTGAAACATTGGTGTATGGACAAGGTGTTGCTTGTTTTGTTGTCGTTTACTTTGTCGGTCAGACTTATATGAATTCATAAGATTTCAGAAGTTTATCAGGAAAATAGTTTCATTTTTACTATAGAACATTTATGTATAAATGGTAAAATTAATTTAGATGTATAATTGAACTAGGACATCAGGCCCCTACAATACAGTACTCTGAATGTGTGTTCAGGCTTGGTGTCACAACTCTGACCTGGCAATTGTCTGAGCTTGCTGAATCAAATGTGCACTGTACCACAAGTTTGTTAAAGGGACTCCAAAAGACCCGGAAGAGGACAGGAGCTGAATATTTTTTTCAGAATTTTTCAGTATTTATTGCTGTACTTTAGCATGATATGCTTAGTATTGATTAAGTTTGTCATCATAGCCTGATGACGTTTGAGAAATGGTGCCATTTTTGCGTCCAGTGAAGTCTTTAAACTGTTTTGTGTGGTTTGTTCCACATTTACAAGTGTGCTAACAGAACGGAAAATTGAGCATTTCATCAAACTAGTGCAGTCAAACAATGAATTAATTTAATCATAAAGTTTATCCTATAGCCTTCCCCAGAACAATCCACCCATACCACACTGGAAACAAGAATGCCAGTACTCTTTTATCTGGTGATTGGTTTACCAAGTTTAAGCAGTGTAAGAGTTAAACAGTATTTTAAACCATTATTACAACAATTGAAATGAATATTGTGCAGGCAGAGAAATCAAGGGTTTCCCTTTCATTAAAAGTACTGAAAAAAATCTGTAGCCTGGAATTATCCAGTTCTTTTTCTACAAGATTAGTTTTTACCCATGCTGGTCAAATGTGACTGAGACAGAGTCATTGAAAGCATTATTGGGTAAGGCTGACATCCAAATCTAGACTTGTTCTTGTCACGAGCAGAACCAAATAAAAAATTTGCAGGCATCCTTTGCTGGTGTCCATCTATATTGCCCTGTGTTGTAAATCCCCACCTCAATTTTTGAACGTCGAAGATTCGATCAATTTGTAATATTCTATTATTTGAAACTGGGTGAGGGTCACAAATTTTTCAGCCTTACTTTTGGGGAGGGTCATAAATTTTTGTTTTAAATTTTGGGGGAGGGTCATTATTTTTAAGGCCACTGTCTTGTGATTTTCCACGCCCTCCCCCCTGCTAATTTACGTCCAGTCCCTAATTTCAGCCAAGCTCTAGCAAACATTCTACCTTTCGCAGGGCATGAGCACATGGAGCGATAGCGTTTTGGCGCGCAGCACTTTTTTACATCACAGCTCTAACAATCTCCTCACAGAGATTAAGTTGTAGCGGCGGAAGCAGCGCGCGTGGATAATTCTGACCTGGTATAGCTGGACATCCCACAGTCACTTGTGATCTATTCCGCAAGAGCGAAATAGATCACAAGGCATATGTACGCACGTCTATGGGGCGCATAGTCCAAAAGCGGGCGCATAGTCCAAGAGCGGAATAGATCACAGGGCATATGTACACACGTCTATGGGGCGCATAGTCCAAGAGCGGAATAGATCACAGGGGACTGTGGACACTCTCTAAGTCGTTGACCCCACGGTATCCCCATCAATCTGCAATAGGCAGATGAGTACTCCAAACAAGGTCTTCTTTCAGTCCTCGCGTGGTCAGTTGACTTAATAAACGTTGGGGACATCTAACGTTTTGAGGGGAACTGTTCCGCTAGAGATAGTATTTTCCGATCACTTGTGAAAAATAATTCAAATCTGCCATACGTATGCCTGTCACAACTTATTAATAAATGAATAAATGAGTAAATGAAAGCATTGCTCGCTAGCCCTGTGATTTTACACACACGGAACCTTGATCAGACAGGAAAAGAGCATCCTCCGATACTCTTTGCCTTTGTGTAATTCCATGGCACTGGGCTTTGTATAAATAATGCTATAATACAACAAGATTCCACCTATTATTCCGGCATTTAGCTACCTGAAACATCCTTTTACTCAAAGCCAAGTGCCCATAGTTTGGAAGTCTTTTATAAGTAAAATTGCTTTGACGGAAAATTTAATGCTAGAACAGTAAAAATTGTTTTATAGTTTATTAATTTACCCTACCATTACCATTTGAACGGTACCTTTCCTATGAGTCCACATCCAGTGATCCCGTAACGCCATTCCCTGTAGAGATTTTATCGCGAAGCGTCCCTCACGTGGCCAAAGCGTGTGAAGGTCATTGACTCAGATCGTAGGAGAAGTAGATAAGAGATAGTGTGATAGTTAATAATTATTGGTTAAGATTTCAATGAGAACAATCGAGAACGGAATATTCCATGGAGTGCTCTTCTTTAATCTTAAGAAACAATCAAAGACTGGCGGGAAAATTACCATGTGATAACCACTGTAATTATGCAATATTTAGAGATGTATTAACTTTGTAGAGAACTTAGACCAGAGACACTTCAGATCAGAGTTGAGACGGTGAACGACACGGTCGCCATCTTGTAATAAAGTATAGCTCAAAGCTGTATTAACGGCCATCTTGGAAATCGCAAAGGATTATGGGGCGACCGCAGTCCTGTTGGAGGGGCAAACCCGGAAACATGTCACTCAAGCCATAGAGTTCTAGCATACACATCGTATCAGATACTCCGCTATTTTCGATCATATCGTCTGCAGAACTATTAATTAAAGTTCAGATTTAAGTTCTTTTACTTGTTTTCTGTCGTGAAAAGTATTATTATTACCGTCCAGCCGTTTTAGAAGATTTTTGAAGACCCAAACGACATCGTGTGTTGCTCCATTGCCAGGGATGCCAAGGAAAGGCGCCGACTTATTTTTTTTTTTAGTTGAATAAAATGTTCGTTTTGTTTGTGTTAGTCAATTAATCGAAATATCACGTTTCCAATTGAGTAAATCATAGACAGTCTCGATTCTCCCGTCTATCATTCGATATTTACTGACTTATTCTTTCTCTTTTTTGTGTTCGAAAAGCCTTCTTGATTAGGCCAACATCTCTCAACACGGGGCAATTGAAAATTCAAAGCCAAATACTTGGCCAGGTTGTATATTTTACGAGTTTGCTCTCATCAGCGGTCGCGATGAAAAAATTACACAGTGTCTCTGAAGTCGTTATCATTGCTCCGTCATGTTTACTGTTGGTTGTACGACTAGTTTGACAGGCAGAGATTTTCTAAACGATAAAATTATATTTATATTGCCATTCAATATTTTACGCACGAAGTTACATGTGCATTTTCGGAAGCAAAAAACTTAAAATTTTACAGACTTTTGATAGTGATGACTTGCTCCAGGCTGTGAAATGTCTCCAGTTGGCGTTTTCCCGCTAAAAGATGCGATGTTACCAGCATTCGCGTTTAAAGGATTGATATTTAACACGACTGGAGTAATTAAAACAGAGTGATGGCATCGACCTGAAATCGACATTATTATCGAGCGTTAACCGTGAACCATTAAATAAATGTCGGCAAAATAAAAAATCAAATAGCTAGACTTGTCACGAGAGAGAGGGGGTTACACAGTCGCTAAACAGAT